>JAEUWN010000398.1:0-11391 GCA_018524465.1 Podaxis pistillaris
AGGTGGCGAATCGGCGGTGATTTCGTATGAGAGGAGGAGGGAGGATGGTGTCTTGTGACGCCAGCCGAGCTCCGATCTTCATACAGAGGAGCGCTGTATTAAGTGCCACTGATGGGTAAAGTTTGAAATCGAGTTGGCCAGATGAGGTGTTAAATAAAGTGAGCAGGCAGAATGTCGAGGGTGCGAGCGGCAAGTGTCAAGCAAGAAACACCAAGAACAAGCAGTGCTAATCAATTACACGATGCCATCCTGAAAAGGCAACCCTGCCTTGGTCGCCACTGGACACATCATATTTCTCTGACATGGATGCGTTAAAGTTCTCTGCTATGTTTCCTCCATCCCAGAAAAAGCCGAGGATTTTATCTCATGGATAATAGTCTGATTCTGTTATTCGTTCTCATCCAATAGACGACACATCGTCAGTGAGCTTCTCCAACCGAAACGCCCTGAAAGCAGAGCCGATCGAATTCACAGCCAAGGCATTCTGAAGAGTCAAGCCGAGAATTCGAACTTGTTGCTTTTCAAAACGTGCACCGGGCGATTCTTAATAATCGATCCGTGCAAGCATCCACAAACTCCAACCTTTTTCTCCGAATCCCAACGGAATGGCTGAAAGGATGCCTACGAATATGAAGCATGAAAACTTTCTCTCGAAATTTCAGCGATACCCTCGGTGCTCGTCGGTGAGCCCATGTTATATTACATTCATATGCCCCCGCTTGACTTCCAGCTCCGTATCTATCTCTTTCTCTCCCTTATCCTGTCCCAAGGCATCAACGTTGACATGAGTGCCGACACTTCTGCAAAATAGGCCGCCCAGCCACAACTGACGCCCTCCTCATGGCTTCAATCAGAATCCGTGCCGGAAAATCCAAATGTTGGTTCCGGGTACGAGTCGCACTTTCAAGGTCTCACCCTCGTTGTCCTGGTGGCAGGACCCATGGCGATCCAAGCTCAATGGAAAGGACAACTAGCTGACAGCGGTGCGTAGCCGTTTCTTCCATCTGTTCTCTCTCCATTCCCCGTATCTCTTCCTTTTTCGCTTTTGGCGCTGGTCCACTTTTACGCTCCCGGTTTCCCCAAATAAGAGAATAAAGATTCCGACACAAGTATAGCCGGTACCCTATCGCGAAATGAGGCGACGACAGGATTCATTAGGGAACAGAAGAAGAAGAAGAAGAAGGCTGAATTTGAGGAGACGCTGAAGGGCGCGGAGATCGCACATGCGGAGGAATAGGCGGCCGCTTCTAGAATCTCTGGTGATGCCAGAAGCTCTGGAGGGATTGCAAGCGTTGATGAATCCAACTTGGTGCGGAAGACTACGGGTGGTGCTACCGAAAGCTCAGAGAATGAACGATCCTGGACATGGTTCTGGAAGTCCTCTTGCGATGATTCAAGTAGGAAGTCGTAATCAGGTTTTATAGTTCATAGCTTATAATAACAAGTGTAGCGTCCCTGAAACACAACACCGGAAATACTAAACAATAACTTTTACAGAGTGCACGGAGTTAAGTAGAATGTTTGGAACTCCTTATCTGCTAATATTGCGCACTTCCCAGCCTTTTCGGACCCGACCACAGCAGCAGAGGAAATTTGTTTATGACTAGGTGTCAGTTCACGTAAGAGTTCAGCAACCTATCTTGGTTTGCCTGACCGGAACCAAGGTCCCAGGGTATCCTGGTGAGTCTGTGTGTGGTATTCAGTGTGTATCAACCGAGTCAGACCAATATAGCGCATACTCTAATCTATGTCTGTAAAAGCTTCCCATGTGGTAAGCCCCTCTATTTTGAAAGATATCTTTTCCGCACAAATCCAATGTTAGGGTGGGCTCCAGCTATTCAGCGTTCGTACGATACCTGCCTTTGTAAGGCGAGGGGAGGCCTTTAGCTGGTGTAAGTCCTTGCTTATACCGTTTAGGAGAAAATGACATGCATACCCGTCGAGCCAGCCACGTAACCAAGCGAACCACTCCGGTGAATGTGGGTCCATGCACGATTTTGTACAAGCTGATTTCCTTGAGAACGTCAATGACCAGAGGTATCAAGGATGACTGCACATAATCACTGTCGCGGAATGGTTGTGAATCGTCCCATAACGGCCGAAGATGCAAAAAGAAGGTTCTCTGACATCTGTACCGAATTTCACGCTGTTTAACAAGGAGGTCATCCATGTCACTCGTCCAACGCCACGTAATAGCAAGGCTCGAGTGGTGAGGCAAAGGATGATCTTCAGTTCCGTAATCAGTGGTTGACGACGCCGGGTAACACAGGACCATACCTGGCACATTCATCTCTCGCAGCATTCGGAAGTAACATTGTGAAACGTCGAGCATAATCTCCTCTATCCTAATGCTGAACTTCCCAGAAGCATGCCGGTCAAATAAGTAATCGGAGAAAGAGGCATGGAAAACCTTGATAGGTGGTTTCAAAGCTTCTTCTGGGGCAGGAATGACAAGGACGGAGTACAGCTTATGAAGGGAGCCATATGCAACATTTTGCCGGATTGACAAGATATTGCACACAACGCCGAACGAGTGTGGCTTTTCTCCCCAGTCTAATAGGCCAGATTTGATAAAGCCAGGCCCAGTATTCTTTTCGTTGTGCGGTAAATGGTTAGATGAATAAGTTCGGGGATTTGGTTATGCAGGGTGTGAAGAACCTCAAATGGATGTTCGCGTCCCTCGGTTGATGATATCACCTTCCTCACGATCGAAACGATCAATTCCAGTTACGATATCGGGTCACCCACCAAAGGGTCATCAACGAAACGAATGATGGCGTAGGCGAACACGAACAGCCCCAATACTGCATGCATAATGATAACCATGTCGCTCTCCTTCGGCCATTGCATTGGCGATTCTATCGTATACGGGTATTTCGCCTTGATATCCTCAAATCGACCCCTCAAACAACACTCGACGTCTTTGCAACCAGCATTGGAATCCACGGGAACGTAACGAGTCCAAAGGTACTCCTAAGTGCATTTGCGTTCGAAAGCGATTTTCAAGTGGGGTTCGGGTCTGCTCGCGATAATCCACAGCAGAGGTGCCATAGGGTATTCTCGTACAAACTCGTCAACGAGCTCGATAATCTCGAGTTGGGCGTTTTCCGTTTGGCACTCGTCGAAGCCGTCCAGGAAAATAGCCAAAGGATGGTGCATACTACCGTTACCGCTTGCTGGCATGGCGCACTCCCTCCCTCACCATTTCCTCCTGTACTCGGAGACAGGCCCCGGCCAAAGGGTTGTGCGATGAGTGTTCTGAATTGTTCGGGCCTTCCCTTTGTGAGCAGCTTTGGATTCGCTCGAAGCTGCCACTGTACGGAGGCCAGATAAGACGGCTCCTTGACGGCCAGCTGATATGCAACGGTAGGCCATACTTGTGCAGGATCGTCGCGACGGAATGGTCTGGAGGAAAACAAGGTAGCGTCGAATGATCGCCTGCCTCTAGCCCGATAATGGATTGGATGATAATCGATTTCCCTACTCCTGCGGGTCCATAGAGCCATAAAATCCTGTGCTGAGGATTCAGCTGGTGAAGCCGATTCTAGACCTCGCCAATTATCTCGACACGCATTCAGGATGACATTGGGAAGGAGGGTCACGTTCAGATGAGTCGAATTCCCCTCCCGGTATCGTTTTTTCCGAAAGCCGTTCCAGAGCTAAGAGGGTGGGTCAGCTAGTAGTTGGGGAAGAAGTTTTTAACTGCTCACTCTTTGTGCGTTGAAAGACGTCATTGATGTGCACATCAATGAATGTTGGGTGATCCGTCCGAAAGTGGTGTGCGTCTTTGAACATTCCTTGATTGTGTCCTTCAGGAAAACGTACTCAATATTTGTGACCTGGGGCATGAAATATAGAGAGGTAGCGTACTTATAGGCTCATCCGTCCATTGGTATTGAGATTCGGTGTTGGGCACTAGGCGAAAGACTGTAAGTAATACCCCAAAACCAGCTGATGTACACTCAAGCACGCCTTGGATCGAGACTTGGCTGCCATTTGTCTGTAGAATAGGTGACCCTTGGGAGGTATTAACGATGCATACATCTTGAGTTTCGACTATTCTTGGGTAAACTGTCACAAAGGTTATGTGCATCCTTGAACAATGCTTGATTATGTCCTTCAGGAAAAATGAAATTTCTGACCGGGAGGCAAAATATGGAGAGATAGCGTACTTATAAGCTCATCCGTCCGTTGAGATTAGGATTCAGTGTTGGGTACTAAACGACAGACTGTGAGTCATACTCCAAAGCCGACTGACGAATACTCGAGCCTACCTTCGATAGAGGCAAGGTTAGGGCGTCAAAAGTGCCTTGCGGCAAATGAGGTCGAGTTGCCTCATGGGCATTTGGCGGCCAAGGGCTCGGATTGGCTAACGCTTCATGGAACGTTCCGTCCAACAGCACAGAATTTCGGCCGGTATTAAGTAATGGGCGTCAGAAATAAGGCTGTTCCACCGCCAACGTCTGCATTTAGATGGCCCTACACAGACCAGCGCATCAAATCGCTGTCATACTCTAGGGGCGACTGGTGGACACTCGTGCCCACCTTGCATAGAGACTTGGATGCCATCCGACTGTAAGACAGCTAGTTCTTCTTGAGGTGTGCTGTCCCTTAGGCGTCAGGCGTTGATTCCTTCCTGTGTCGTCCGGAGCGTGATAAATGGCCACGCAGGGCCGAAGGGAACTTGAATAATGTCCTCTTCATGGCAACAGCATTCGCTGAAATGGACACAGAGAACGGGAGAAGGGCAAGGCTAGGGCGTCAAAGGTGCTCCGGTGGCAAACAAGGCTCTTGAGGTTGCCTCCTGGCATTTGCACCAAGGGTTCGGATTGATTAACGCTTCATGGAATATCCCATGAACTTCCATCGACAGCGCCTCGGGCTAGGACCCGGCCAACACAGAAACGACCAGAAGAGTCGGCGGGAGCCACGAGGGTGTTCCACTGTCAAGGTCGACATTTAGACACTCACGAGAAGAAAGTCCGAGGTAAACAATTTCCGCGTATCTGAGAACAGCTTCTGCATCTGACTTGGCCAGCTACTGCCGATTCGTAGTTCTGTTGGCTAGTACCATCGCAGTTGTCAGTCTGCCAACATGGGTACAGTCTACGGATAAAAAAGTGTCACCATATTCGGGGTGGCGAGAGTCACAGAACGGACAGACACTGCGCGATTTAGAGAAATTATCTAGGAATCCTCGTGAAATTAATCTACTTATCAGTGCCGTGACCGACGCCTCCTAGCCCTCAGAGATCCACCACAATAGCAGGGACGCGATAACAATGCATTTCTAAGTTGGCCAGAAGATCGGCGATTGAACTTTGCTTGGTTTGCGTCAGAGAACAAGAAACGAAATAATCCATAAAACTGGAAAAGAAGAAACAAAACGCGCGGGCGGAGGAGGGAAGAGGATTATATAAGGAGAGATCAGAAAAGAACCGAAGTTGGTGTAATAACGACGCTTTACCTCAGGGGCTGAAAGGAAAGATATGTGTATTATGTGCCTTCCATCTTTATCCGTGCCTCTATCGTCAAGGAATCTGCTTCTACGGATGCGTACGTCATCAGCTGGTGAGCTCGGTTGCCCACGCCCAGGAGTTCTAGTGCCCGGAAGGGAATTGACTTGTGGAGAACCCTCCATGTAGTCATCTTCGTCCCCCCTTTGGTTTTTGTTCGACTTCGGCGTCTCGATAGTTCCCTCAATGGTTATATCTTTTGTATGCTCGGCTTCCTGATCGCCTTCGCTGATGTCGATGATTGTTGGGTCTGCTGGATAGCATTGGCCTCGGCCTCAGCCTCAGTCATAGGTCCAGTCTCACCATTACTAACAATGGTAGGTGCAGGAGCAGGGGCTTCAAACCCTCTGCGGCCGTGGGCATAAGAACCTCCGACAGAGTCCCGGTTCGCATTTGGAGCGACCGTAACCTCACCATTCTCCCGGCCGTGACACATTCTCATCCTCTTCATTAGTCTGTGTTTGTTCCTCCTGGCCCCAAGGATTGGACAACGCTACATTTGACCTTGATATAACCACCGGGGACGAGGGATAAGGCCTAACAGGAAGCTCACGTCAAGAAAGGCGATTTGAACGATAGATGCTGACGAACCTCCTGGACAACCTTTATAACAACGGTCATGACGACCTTATTGTTATCACCCATAAGCCCTTCCTCGCGCAGGATAGCAACGACCACCTTGACACAAATGTCGAAATTGACCTTAAGGCGGCCACACTGCGCAAACAAAACGGTGCCATCGTGAACGGAGATGGTTTCCGCATGGATCGTTCGTAAGAAGGTCGAGATGGCGTCGATGAACAAGTACTCCTGCTCAAGCCACGAGTGAAACTCCATATCCACTAAAGCTGAAATCAGCGAATGAGAGAAGCAAGGAAATGACCTGACCACACCTTATTTCCCCTGACCTTTTCCTTCCGACCCGCCTTCTTGTTTTCCTTGGATCTCGGACTGTGGTTGTTCTCATCGTCATTCTCGCCGCCGCTATTCAACCGGGTTTCTGCGCATGCGGCGTCATCTTCCAAAGGTCCTGCAAGACCTCAGCCTGCGTCTACCCAGCAACAACCAATTCCGCTTCCCAATCTCTTCTTCTATCCACGCTGTCAAGCTAGTCACACCCAATAACGTGCTAATCCTCGAACAATGCACTCCGAGCGCCAGCGCCTTGCCTTCTGCCGGCATCGCGGCTTCAGTTTTGTCTCTGAAACCCGCTGCATCCCACAACATTGTAGTGGGCTCATCCCCAGGCTCGAAGATCTTCGCGCTGTTCACGGTGGAGAGCAATGTAGTGTCCATGAGGTACTGGATGGCCGTAATTACGTGGCTGAGGATTGTTGCTGAGGTGTGCGATGGATGTCGCCTGAATTACATCTTCCCAGAGAGCGCCGTATGGTTGCAAGGAGTGCATGTATTCAATTCTATGAAAACAATAGCGAGTGGGAGAAGGGGTGTACTGTGATCATGCGTATTTCGAAAAAGGGGTCACCAGTCAACGTTCATGGAAGTGGGCAGTAATAGAACACTGGCGGTCCGGTTCTGGTCAGACCAGTACTTGATGGACGGACGCAACAGTCATAATGAGCTTGTGAGTAATACTGTTAGCCACTGTCTCCTCCTCTGGCGGTAATAGTGATGCAGAACTCTCTGCAGTGATGTACGGAATGGTGAACCGTGCAAGCGCTAGCGGGAAAACGATGGGATGGTCACAGTCCATCACCGAGTTCGATCCTAGGAGAAGGTATCTGAGGGTATTGTTGCAAAGACGGTGGATTGGACTGCGGGTGTGTAGAGTTGAAGTTCAAATTGGTCAGGAGAGGAAAGGGTTCAAATAAAACGAGCAAGTAGTGCTTCAAGTGTTGAAGGGTATGAGGAACAAGTGTCGAACAAGAAGCACTTGGGAACAAGGCGCCAAACCAATGCTAATCAAAGTAATCAAATACTTCGCCACGCATGGTGTCATCCTGAAAAGGCATTTTTCTGATCAATTCCGCTTCGTTGCCACACACGCGTCATATTTGTCACCCGGTCGCATCCCTTATGTACTAGTGTGTCTCCATCAAAGATTACAAAAAGACACACTTAAGAGTTTGACTATGGGAGGCTAGGTCACATCCAAGTTTTGGAGTGGATGGGGGTAAAGAAGGGGGATATACTGAGAACGAATGTACATTGCAACCTCAATTCTTTGCATCTTAGTGCGTTACAGCACACCAAATGAGTCTTCTACTATACAGATACACCTTATCACAGGTCAACCACATTTCCGCTCTCTCCGCCGTGATTGAAGACTTCCTCCCTTCCTCCCTCGCCTACACCATGACCATCGAAAGCAGTGCCATTCTCACGACCGTCCTCACTACTGCTCATGCCACGAGCAATGGCTCAAGGACAGAGACCGTAAAACAAGCTATCGTTAGTGACCCTACGGAAGCCACGAAGACATTCTACAATGTCCCCCAAGAGCCCCGGGAGCCTCAAAACACTAGAAAAAGCCCGACAAAGATGTTCTGTTGATTCAATTGGATGTCGCCAAGGCACTGAGGTCGACCAAAGAGTGTTTCGCGTTGCGGCTGGCCAAAACGGCGACGTCTATATCTGATCTCGGGTTCTTGGCGCCTAAAAGCGTCGTTGACTGCGCGACAAACGATCAAAGCTGGACCATGTTGTTGATGCTGGCGCTACGATGTGGTATGGGGGTCTGGGCACGATCCGTATTGGTTCCCCAGTTGTGTATAAGCGAGAAATGATCTGTGAAGGATTTATGAGGTTGGGGAGAAGGAACATACCATTTAGCCTTGGTGATACCATTCTTATCACGGCGCAGAAACAGTGTGCTCTCCCGATCGTCCCACTTGATGTTGCAAAGGCATACGGGTGTGGAGGCCTGGTGATTTGTGCACGAGGCCAGCGGCATGGTTGCGCAATAGGGATGTGGCAAGTGTGTGACAGGTGCCTCGTTGTACCTTAATTTCGCGAAAGGGCGCTCAGAATGGCTCGGAATGGGGTGCGGCGCTGGCGGTAGCTCGGGGGATAGGGAGCGTGGAAGTCAGGATGGGAGCAATAGTGAGCGTATGCAAGAATGCTGAGTTCATCAGAAAACGCTCAACGAGGACTTTCTGGTGATTCCGTAGTCAAGTGCAGGTGCGACTGGATGGTTTGGTGAGATGTCAATCATCATTGAATCCGGGGTTAGCGCGACAGGCAGGAGAGGTACAAGCTCTGAGGTCAAGATTAGATATCGCCAGAGTCAGGTCAACGAGGACTTTTGAGCGGCAATAAGATTTGGCAGTTACGCACCGCCTTGCTGAGAAATTAACCCAGCCGATCTCCCAGCCTGACCGACACCTCTTATTTGTGGTGCCCATCAACAATCAGCACAGGCTGGCTCAGCGTGCTGTTGGACGGAATGTTCCGTGAGACGTTAGCCAATCCGGGCCTTTGGTGCAGATGCCATGAGGCAACTCGAAGCACTGTTTGGCACAAGGCACTTTTGACGCCCTAACCTTGCCTTTCGCCCATTCCTCTACGTCCGTCTCAGCGAGAACTGTTCCCATGAAAAGGAAATCACTCAGTCCTCCTTCGTCCCCCCAAGGCCGTATAACACACTCCAAACGACGCAGGGAGGAATCAATGCCTGAAGGCCCAAATGAGAACGCTTCTCAGGAACCTATCCTACAGGCGAGCAGCAGCCAAGCCTCTATCGAAGGTAGGCTCGGGTGTTCGCCAGTCAACCTTGGAGTATGACTTATAGTCCGTCGCTTAGTACCCAACGCTGAGTCCCGATCTCGACGGACGGATGAGCTTACAAGTACGCTATCTCTGCATATCTCGCGCCCTGGTTTAAAATCTGAACTCATTCTTCCTGGAGGACGTAATCAAGCAGCACTCAAAAATGCACACAATCCTGCGACAAATCGACCAACACTAGTCGGAACTCAAGACGTACCCATCAATAATACATCTCAAGACCCACCTATCCTACGGACAGACAGCAGCCAAGTCTCGATCCAAGGTGGGCTTGAGCGCACATCAACTGGCCTTCGAGCATTACTTACAATCTGTTGCTTCGTGCCCAACGCTAAATCCTAATCCCAATGGACAGATGAGCCCATAGGTGCGCTATCTTTCCATATATTTTATAGCATGGTCAGAAATGTTGAATTCGCTTTTCCCGCAGGACACAATCAAGGAATGTTCAACAATGCACACGACTTTATGATCCAGCACCTGACAATGGTTGAAGATCGACGCATCATGCCACAAGTACGTGATTTCGCGCTTGAGGAAGCACTTTCGGCCTCATATATTCCATTGACAGATACTCAAGTCCGGTAGGCCACTCCTTGAGAATGACAACTTTGGATTCTCATATCATTACAGATCTAGTTGACAAACTCCGTTCCGAGGGCGCTTCATATAAAACTCGGCACTCTGCCTATGGCGATCCCACAGAATGCATGCCCGGTACACGTGTCGCTATCCTTAAAGAGTTGGAAGCCCAGGCTTCCGACAAGCAGGGTGTTAAGGTGCATTGGCTTGCAGGGATGGCGGGCATCGGGAAGTCGACGATCGCGCAGTCGCTGTGCGAGCGCTTGAACCAACGGCAGATGCTTGGGGCAAGTTTCTTTTGCTCACGAGCATCGGAGAAAACCAGGGACGCGCGCCGCATCATCCTGGGTGTTGCATACGGCCTTGCCAAGAGTTCACCCCCTTTCAATGCGGAGCTCGTGAAAGTACTCGAGGAGGATCCGGATTTGATGGAGTTGAATGACGTGGGAAAGCAGTTCGAAAAGCTCATCGTTGACCCATTACGGACTGCCGTCGGTGACCGAGTCGGGGTTTACAAGGTTGTTGTCATCGATGCCCTCGACGAATGCACAGACCCTAACCTCGTCAAGCGCCTCATCCGGGTCATTCTCAGTTCCCCTCCGGACCTTCCCCTCAAGTTCTTCCTCGTCAGCAGAGAGGATCATTTTATTACTACCGCCTTTAGTTCCTCGAAAGGTTCCCATAATACTTTCTTGCTTCACGAGGTCGAGAAAAGCGTAGTAGAGAGTGACATCCGGATGTATTTGAAGGCATCGCTGGCCGAAATCAAGGATGACTGTGACCCTGACAAGGAGGATGGTTGGCCTCCCGATAGCGAATTGTCTCAAATCGTCAAGGACTCGGGGAAACTTTTCGTCTACGCAGTTACAGCAACACGTTATATTCGAGATGGCAAACGAGCCCATTACAAACAGCGACTCACTTCCTTGGCAAACCACGCATGGAGTCCACAACAAACCTCGGCCATCGATGGACTGTATGGGGATATTGTTCAGCAAGCCTGTGATGGTCAGGAACGCAGAGAATTGCCCTCCATGAGGACCCTTGTCTCGTTCGTCATATTCCTCCAACATCCGTTATCAATCAATGCTCTTTCCATGTTGTCGGGGATATCAGATCCTGCCGCCTATCTATCGCCACTCAACTCCGTCATTCACATCCCCCCTGGGAAAAACGCTCGAGTCTCCCCATTTCATGCATCCTTCCCGGAATTCCTTATAGACCCTGAGCGATGCTCACCAGAACGTTTCTCCCCATTCGCCCCTCTCGTCCCCGCTGATGGTCACGCAGAACTTGCACTCAAATGCCTCGAGCTCATGAATAGGCTGCTCAAGTATAACATCTGTGACGTTCGCAAAGAATTGACCGTCTCGCGTGAGGACAGAACCAACCCTCCTGAGGATGCCAGCAAAATCCCCGAAGCACTCAAATATGCGTGCGTTTACTGGGCCACCCATTTACACGAGGTCCGGGGTTCAAGCATGCCAGTCGTTATTGATGCTCTACGCAACTTCCTGAAAACTCACCTCTTGCATTGGATGGAGTG
>JAEUWN010000399.1:0-61998 GCA_018524465.1 Podaxis pistillaris
GGATATGGGGTCCAAATCCCTGCTAACCAACTCGGTCACAGCCTTCACCTATCAGTTACGGCAGATTATCGGTTTTGACAACTATCAGTTATAAGAGCGTTGACTGTAACTAACGGGACCCACCAAACACGTTTGGCTCTTCCACGACCTTCCTTCCCCAAATCCTCCCCTTCTGCTTATTTTTGGTCTCCTTGCCGTGCTGGGGCATCATGGATACGGGTTTTTCGGAGAGACTGGCCCCTCTTGGTGTGGCCCTTTGTTCTCTTTACTTCCTTTTCTTGTGGAACCAGACGTGGCGATGGAAGGCGAAAAACCCAAAAGGTCTGCCGACCCCGCCTGGACCGAAAGGCCTTCCTTTGCTCGGGAGTTTGCTGGAGATGCCAATGATGCCAATGACCAGGCCCTGGGAAGTGTATAATCAGTGGTCAAAGAAATATGGTACGTCTGCTGAATTTGTGTCCTGCAATTTTCACTGAGCGCTTATGGATCATTGGCGTAGGTAGCGACATGGTGTACTTCAGGGTGTTGAACAAGAACTTCTTGGTGCTCAATTCTCTCCGGGTCGTGCAAGATCTTCTCGTGAAGCGCTCAGACAGGTATTCTGATCGTCCAAGACTCCCAATGATATGTGAAGTGTGCGTGCCCTCTTCTTCCGCAGCTTCTTCACTAATCATCAGCTGCCCTTGTTCTCAGAATGGACTATAGTTGGGCGCTCGGGTTTATGGGGTACGGAGACAAATGGCGTGATCACCGAAAAGCCCTCATGAAGCACTTCAACCACACCGCAGTCCAAAAATACCATAACATTCAACTCCGTGAAGCTCGTGCATTCCTTCTGCGTATGCTCCAACCTGGTGCCTCCGCAAAACTTACAGCAAATATCCGACAGTAAGCATTTATTGCCTAATACAGTCTGATATCCCTGACGACGTTTCATCTCCGATAGGACATTCGCAGCGCTGATTTTGGACACCTCATATGGTATTCGTGTCTCTGAGTCGAACGACCCTTACGTCGAAGTTGCCGAGAAAGCGATGGACGGATTGAACAAAGCAGCTGTTCCTGGGGCGTTTTTGGTTGATGTGATCCCTTTGCTCAAGTACGTGCCGAAGTGGTTCCCTGGGGCCGGTTGGAAGCGGAAGGCGGAGGAATGGAATGCGCTGAGGACTATCTTCTTGCAAAAGCCATTTGAAGAAGTCAAGGCTCGGATGGTATGTTTTCACTTGTGGGTGCCGCTTGATGTGAATGTTGACGTGGTCGCATTATACAATTGTATCGGCATTTCGGCCTTTAGGAAGGGGGTGATGCGAAAGAGTCGATCGCATCCGAGCTGTTAGCAGATCTGCCACCTGAAGGGGATGAGAAGAGGAAGGTGAAGGAGGAGATTGCACAGAATGTACCCGCGGTCGCGTATCTCGGTGAGTTAGCCTTGTTTTTATCCTTTGCCTGCTAATCAACAGCGACCGTTGACGTTATTAGGTGGTTCCGATACGGTTCGTCCTTCGCACCTGTCATCATCTATGGGTCTGACATGAAGAGTTTCTATGCCTATGCAGATTGTTTCTGCCCTTCAGTCCTTCTTCGTCGCCATGTGTCTGCATCCCGAAGTTCAGCGAAAGGCCCAAAAGGAACTGGACGGACTTATCTCGACAACACACACACTGCCCACCTTCAATGATCGTCCGCGACTGCACTACATCAATGCGATTGTAGAAGAATGTTTTCGCTGGCAAATTATTGCGCCACTCGGTGACATTCTATCTTCGTTATTTGTAATGTCGCATAACTAAAGGGCTTGCGGTCAGGTGTCCCTCATGTTCTGACAGAAGACGATGAATACGAAGGGTACTTCATCCCGAAAGGCACTCTGGTAATGGGCAATGCTTGGTATGCCTCATTGACTTCTATGGTCCACTAAATGCGATGGTAACCACCCATATCACTCAAGGTCGATTCTTCATAACCCCCAAATCGTTTCGGATCCTTCGAGCTTCATGCCCGAACGATACTTGAAAGACGATAAATTTGATCGAAACGCATCTTTGAGCGTTTCTCTTGCCTCGTTTGGCTTTGGTCGGAGGTGCGTATACTGCTATACTGCTATCATTGGTGGTACCCATACACGATCCCAGGATATGCCCTGGACAAGAATTCAGCAGGGATGCATTGTTCAGCATCATTGCATCCACGCTCTCCGTATATGATATCAAACATAAGAGAGATGAATATGGACGTGAGGTGCCAATAACTGATGACGTTGTCTCTGGTTTTGTTTCGTGAGTGCTCTCATTGACTTCATTCCTTTCGTCATATCCAGTGCGCTGACGAGCTGCGCTTTATAGACACCCGGTTCCATTTGAATGCACTCTTACTGTGCGTTCGAATGAGATGGAGCAACTGATTTACAACTCAGTTCAGATTGAGTAGGGGTTTCTTGTCTTTGATTGTGACGGTCCTTCTTTATTTTTTTGTTCCGCTTTCTTGGGGTTTGTGTGTAAATTTATGATTTATCGCTCTCTGCTATTGCTGCCGTTCCTTACTCCGCATGCTACGCTATAGGTAGCCAATTCGACCTTGACTCTGTGTTTGAACGTTCACAGAACAAATAGTATCGATTTCCTCTTCTTCCCATCTCCCTGATTCAGCCTCCCTTCTCGCTTTTGAGTCTATGGCTTTACGGGCTCGGATCCATCTTCATCACTTCGAGCCCGAAGGTCGCAAGTTTTGATACGGAAGGTGAGGTGAAGATGTCCACTGAGTAGTGGACGTAACTATTTGTTACTTGGGCGTCTTGTGTATCCTTCGTGTTTCCACTTTTGAATTTGAAGGGCCAGCGGCCATCGCCATTTAGTTACTCTATTGTACGCTGGATGCAAACCGAAGTTGGTCAATTACTTACATACAGGAATACAAGCAACAATTAATCAATTGCCTTTGCACCAACCATGGCTGGTGCCTGGGTGCACAGTTTTGACAACCTGCCTTTCTACCGTGTCTCATCATATACTATCGGAAGACTAGGGTGCTCCACGACCACAATCTGAGCTTCAGCTCAAGCCACCATGGCAACTTTTGCTGCCTGAAGCTGAAGTCGGCTCAGCTTTGAGGCTTGCAGTTCGAACCCTTAGGGGTTGCGTCATTTCCATCAACCGTCGACCACAATCGTGAACGTAATGAATACATTTTACCTCTTTCATCGTGCCCAGGCTCAAAAAAGCCTCCTCTATGGTCCGAGAATTCGGGCCAGCAATCCACAACAGCTTCAGGGACCGGTTTTTGCAGTTGTATAAAGACTGGCAGGCATTTAGGCTCTTTCTGCATTCTTTTCTTCCTCGCCTAACTTACTCTCCATAACTCAATCGTCCTCTCGACTCCCTACACTCTTTTGACAATGCGCTCCTTTGCCTCTCTTGCTGCTTTCGCATCTATCGCATTTGCGACGGTTGCGTCCGCTCTGCCGACTATCGCCTTGCCTGGTGGTGCTTCTGCCGTTGGTAATGGCATTAGCCTTTTGAACAGGGTATGTAGTTTCTCTCGTTGCTAGCCGAGTCTAATGCTTGACCTTCCGATGTAGGATGTCGTGGAGATCGAAGGGACTGTCAAAGATGTCAAGAACAACTTTGGTGCTCTCAATGGCGCAACGATTCCTGTCGCGAACGCCCATGCGAACCAAGCCCGTGGTGTTCCTGCTCTCCCTCTCAATGGCGGTGTTCCTGGCCTTGACGTTGCTTCTGGTGCTCTTGCACCTGTTGCTGGTGTGGCTGGAGGTGTCCTCCGTCGCGCTGAGGTCCGTGCTCTCGGAGACATTATCGTTGACCTCAATGGCAAAATTCAACCCCTCTGCCACGATTTGAGTAAGTTTCGTGAATCCTCTCCAAGAGGATAGCATTCATTTTGCTTTAGGTGCCGCCGTCTCCGCATCTGTTTCTGCTTCCGCTGCTCTGGATGTCTCTATGCCCATCCTCGAGGAGATCAAGGTCTGCCTCGTTGATGCCAAGGCGGAGATTGAAGCTCTTGTCAACGCACACCTTGACGGTGCCGTTGCCCTTTCTCTTCAGGGCAAGGCCCTCACTGTCCGTGCTCTTGCTGACATCTATGCCCAGCTTTCTGTTGTATGTTTGATTCCCTGATTGTCGTCTTTCTCTCATTCACCTGATTTTTAGGCTGTCGTCGTCGCCATTGGTCTTGTTATCAAGGCTTGTGCTGCGGTGAAGACTGACATCCTTGTCCAGTTGGTTGTTGACATCAGCCTTGCTCTTGCTGCTTGCATTACCCTTGGTGCTCAGGTCGCTGTTGACCTCATTGTTGAGCTCAAGCCTCTCATTCAATGCGTTGTCACTATTATTTTTGACCTCCACTTGCAGGCCCTCATCCAGGTCTTCGGTCTTGTTCAAGCTTAGATAGCTATGTCATCCTTAGACTTACGAGCATGATACAATGTTAATTGCTATATTCAGTTGACGTATTCTATGCGGATAAATTTAGTACTCCGAGGTTTTTTGAATGGATCAGTGCGGGTCGGATTGGCATGATGTCTCTTGAGGAAAGTTTGTTATGGTGATCTTCAGGAAGTTGTTGAGCCTGGTGAGAGAATGTTACGGTAACTGGTTGAAGGCTTGACTCGCAGGATCCTTTAGTTACTGATGTACATGACAAAAATTGCTGACATTTGTATGTCTGTTTAATTATTCCCTATTCGCTATGTTGAGTTGGAGGGAGGGAGAGATGGTTGGCGGGTTACTTTGGTTGAAAGACCATGCAAAACAAGGCTAACGTTTACTGGTAATGGAATGTGCACACTTCGTATGGGAAAGCCACTGAAAGAGTAATCCAACACAATAGCAATGAATCCATGGAGACTGCTCAACAGGGAAAATGGACAAAGGATCCTGGAATTAGTTGGAGTCCCACACGCCAGTGGAGGGAGAGTGTAAACCATTTCCCCAGGGAGCAGAGAGGATGAAAAAAAAGCTGCATCTCTTCGCACCGCTAGCTGACCAAAGAAGATGACCTGAGTACGGTTGCAAAAGGGGCTAGTCTGAGGTCAATGCGAAAGAAACTAAACCTTTGGGGGACAGGTCTGCACCGGCTTAGGAATATCCTCACGTCTTGTTGCGCATCGTGGCAAACATTCCTTGTCATCCGTGTCCGTCAGCCCGAACCTCCGAGGTGATCCTGAATGCCTTGCTCCGCCTTCGCCACCCCTAGTCCAGCTCGCCAACGAGAATCTTGCGGGAACCGCATCCGGGACCAGCCTAATTCCACCTCTCGTTCCTCTAGTGTCTGTTTCCAACTAGTCTGATCATTGGACTTCAATGCCATCCCTCTCGTCGTCTAGTGCTTAGTCTTCAAAACCGCAACCACCAAAAGACCGAATGCGCGAAGTGAAATGTCATTTAGCTCTTTCATCAATGCATCAAGGCCCAACCAGGGTACACTGCGGTCGCCGAATCGCTACCGAATTTCGTCGTAAACACCTAGTGCAGTTCAACTTACTGTACCTCGTCCTGGCGCATTCGTCTTGCTCATGATCTGCCAAACGTCATGAAAGCTTAGACCTCGAAGCTCATTGCATTGGCTACCCTTTAACGTTGACCACCTATGGAGGCCCTTGTAGTACCACATCGAACGCTCCTGGGAGGGTTGAGGCGGCTCCATCATATATTCGGAATTAAGGCTCAAATATCTGCCTATCCCCTCCTATCCCTAATACCTTTTACACCAATCTTGGCGTTTTATGGAACCTGGCTTTTCCTCCTTGGGAATCCCGATTGATAGTATGCTCGGAAGCACTTGTGGGAAATCAACACGCACCCCCAAGATCGGACTTTTACAGGTATAAAAGCTATAGCTCACCCAGCATCTGCTTTCATTGGTCTTTTGCCGTACTCTCTCCTACTTCCAAAGACTCCCCCACATTCCTTTAACAATGCGCTCCTTTGCTTGCCTCACCACCCTTGCTTCTCTCGCATTTGCAGCTATTGCATCTGCTCTCCCTCAACCGTTTACTCGCGCCACCGAGGGTGCTGCTGTGGCCGACGTCAACCAGGCGATCTCTGGTATTCATGCTCGAGGAGTAGGCAACAAAGGTCATTTTTTCCATACCATTGAGACCTAATTTTTGTGTAGTATGATACTCCCGTCCCTGCCTACGCTGGTAAGGTTGATGACAACAAGGACTGGAAGACCCCCGATTATACCTCTGACATTGCCACTCCCGATGTCGCCGACCCCGCTGAGCCCCGTGCCCTTCCGGTTATCCTTGTCGACTTAACTGTCAAAATTGAGCCCCTTTGCCACCAACTCAGTGAGCACTAGATACGGCATCCTCCTTCATAGCGAGCTTAATGTCTTTGTAGGTGGTCTTTTCACTGGTTCCCTCGAGGTTACCGCCATCGTTGACGCCGCCTTACCCATCCTCACCGAAATCAAGACCCTCCTCCTTGATGCTGTCGCTGAGATTAAGCTCCTGGTCGCCAGCCCTATTGAGGGCGTCCTCGTCCTCGAAGGCAAGGTCCTCGATGTTCACGCCGTCGCTGAGCTCTATGCCAAGCTTTGCACCGTAAGTCTTCATCTCTTGTCTTCATTCGTTCTCTTATGATGCGTCCCTAGACGGTCATCCTTGCTCTTGGTGTTGTCGCCAAGGCTGTCGTTTCAGTCAAGGTCGATGTTGTCCTTGGTCTCCTAGTTGACATCGTCACTGCCCTCACCAGCTGCATTGTGCTTGGTGTCAGGCTCGCTGGTGGCCTTCTCGTTGAGCTTATCCCTCTTCTCCACGTTGTTGCGCCTGTCATTGCTCAGCTCAAGATCGGTGGCATTGCTGGCCTCTTGCACCTCTCTGTTAAGATTTAGGGTGTTTCTTCGTACCCCTCCACTGCTCTAGAGTTAACATAATGCAATGCCACTAGTATCTTTGACCTTTATATCTACTTGGAGTACAATGGACCGGATAATGTGTATTTGCGTTCAAGGCGTGGCAACGCCGTTAGATGTGCTGGTTCAAATTCTAGTGTCGTTGGCAAGTTAATGTTGGGTTCTGGGGGATTTTGGCTACATGTGTGCGCTTTAATTCCGATGTTCCCAGCCTGATAAATCCAACCAACGAAGCTGGCGACTGACCCAACATAGGCGGATCCAACGTATACATTGGTGTCTTTCTCTTGCCTTCAACGGATCGAACCCCAAAGGACTACAACCACGAAAACGGCGGACGTGTTTCCGACACGAAGGGCTCTGGGCGTAGTATAGGGCTGGTGTATGCTGACAAGTCTCCACATCCTCTCCCTTGTCGTCCGTCCCACTAACAAGATCAAACCGCCTTACTGGGACCATAGTAACTTCATGACAATGGAGCCAGAAAGAGGTTGTGAGCAATCTGGGGGGCTATCTTCGCCAATACTGATGCCCTATATATCACTGGCCTTCGATTTGCTCCAGTCCCAGCTCAACGAACGTGATTGTCTGTAAGCCCTTTCGATTTTTCTAATTCGACGAGGGACAGAGTGATGATCTAGACGGGATAGTGTTGATGCTTTTGAGAAGAACGTGACCTGTCGCGAACAAGCACTAGGAACTGTCGTATAGGAGCATACAAAGTGCGAGCTCGCAAGGGCCTAACAGGCCGGGAACGAAAAACACATCCCAATACACAGATAGAACACGACCAACTCGGAACGATAAGCCGGTCAACGATCGCCGTTAGGAGCGTGAATGTTGGTGGGCGCCGCGGACAGTATCGTCCAATAGTACTGGGATCAAGACTCTTTGGAAGGCGGTTCGGTAGGCGGTACGCCCCATTCAGGCAATCCTTTCGGTCGTTGAATCCGCCTGGGTTCCCAATCCTCTTCCGCCGCAGCGCTCAACCGCTAAATGCAAGGCACTTCAGTTGGTCCGTCTTCCGTGAATCTGGAAAGAAACCCACGAAATATTCCTCCCGAATGTCGAATTTCTTCCGGTTCTTATTTAACCTCAGCTCCTGTTCCTTAGTAACCTGGTTCAGACAATCCATGAGAAACTTCAGCCTCGAGGAACGAGTCCAAACCACTCACCTGCTTGACCTTTTGATCATGCAAGTCATACCTCGTCTGAGTGAACGTCGTGAGGCCATACGACGCGGCGACCATAAGCAAGACGAAGGGGACGCCGAAAAGCGCAGGATTCTTCTTCACAGCCCTATTGATCCTGGAAGTGTTCAACGGACGGGATGTGAAAGGCATCTGAGGCTCGAAGTGTCAGTGAACATGGTCGGACGCTGCAAAGCTCTGTTTGCCGTTTTGGCCGAGTATCCGGATATAGCCGGGCATGTCGGATAAGGTAGTACTTGACTCAGTCAAGGACAGAGGCAAGTGGTATATTATACGCGTGTCTAGGCGAAAACTGTACACAAATAAATACAGAGAGGTAGACAGACAAGTATTCATCGACTGCGGTCATCAGGCGTCTGTTCTAACCAGGTAACAGTACAAGATAATAGTACAAGATATTGTAGATAAGTCGTTATAGTCATAAACTCATACAACACCAGATTGCCCCAGTTCCCCCTCAAACTTGCTTCAGCGTAACTACGATCTGCCACGCAGCTAACAGTAGGGTGGAGACACGAAAATGGTGATCATTTAGTCGGAGGGGGAAGCTCGCCAACGCTAAGTGGCGGTGGTAGGCACTCAATAAATATCTTCTCCAATTCTTGAATCCAAAGGAACGAAGGTGGACCTTCGCAGATGTTGATATTACGAAGGCCCCATCCCGCAAAAAGAGTAGTTGAGTATGGACGGAGAGAGCGAGCGAATGCGGCCTGTTAGAAGAGATAAGAACTATATGTCAGCGGTGTCCACAAGAGTATGAAACGAAGAGGATACTCACCAACTTTTGTTTATTGTTTAAGCCATACCCCTTCAACTCTGCACCATCACCCGTTATATCAGCGAATGTCAACCCCAGAGTCTTGAGCCCGGGGAATCGTTCCGCGGCGAGCACAAGTGACTTAGCGCTCAGGACGCCTGTCTTGAGCCTCAAACTCTTCAACACGTCGTTCTGCCTCGCAGGAAACACAGAAGAAGGACAAAGAGACTCGAAGAGTTCTGCCAGTTCACAATCGTATAAGGCCCTATCCGTAAGGCAGAGTTTCTCGAGGGTTAGAGCGCGTAACGCAAGGAACGTTTGCAAGTCGGCAAGGTTCGCTCTCAACGGTCGTAGGGCGAGCTCAACTTCGCGTAGTCTCGGGAAGTGGGTACCAAACGATGACTTGAGAATGCGTTGAATCCAAAAGTGACAGTCTGGAGGAAGCGATCCACGAGGTGCAGTGCAGCAGCTCGTGCTCAGCTTGAGCTTCTCCAAAGTTCCTGCATGCGGCTCCAAAACGTGTTTGAAGAGGTCCTCGGGGGAGGAAAGCAACCCGCCATTGTAGGGGATACATAAACAGAAAGACCTGAGGTAGGGGAACGTTCCCCAACGCTTATTGAAGTACGAGAGGTCGAGATAGTGTGATGCAGATGTCGCCGATATCCCGAGATGCTCAAGTGCACGAAGGTTGTGAATGAAGACGAAGAATCCGTCGAGAGCATATTTGACCTCATCCATACGCGCTTCACCCGTGCACAGGTATATGTCCAATTCCCGAAGCTCCGGAAGGCGGACATAGGACAGGTGGGGCAGGAGGTCGAATGGGGCTTTGATCGTCAACCTGGTGAGTTTGGGAGCCAGGATTTCGAGCGTCGGGGAAAGAAATGCCTCGAAGAATTGGCGGTGGTATGTGGTGCTCCGTTCATCAAATAGGATACGATACTCCTGAACGTTCCCGAGGTGCTGAATGGCATTCGAGACGCGTTTGATGTCTTTGTTGACCCTCTTCTGCACCCTCTTCTGGGCTTGCTGTTCCATATACTTGGGATTGAAGAACGTATTGACGTGGTTCCATACGTTCTCGCTTCGGCTAACATACGTCTTCGTGCGGGGTTGGACGAGCCAAGGTTCGATCGTAAGCCGACGAACATGACTCGCAGTTTCATTTCGGCTGTGCGTCGATCGTATTCAATCGGCGCGGATCAGGGCAATAAATTGAGAGGATAATGAATGCTCAACACAAATTCAACCTAGGGAAGAACAAAATCAACTCACCAAAGCATCTCGCACAATCTCTTCATCCCAGAATCATGATTGTAAAATCTCACTTCTCCAAACCTTGCATCCAAACCAACGGCACCGCGCAGACGCCTATTAACTGCACAAAGTGTCTCGACATCGCGAACGGGAAGATACTGAGCAACCACAGACAGAATATCGTATGGTGTATCATTCAGCATGTATTACAGCAACGCCGACTGCAAAGGGTATGACAGGAAATGAATTGCGTGAGGGACGGGTGGCGCTGTCAAGGGCACTGGAGCGCAAGTATTAGTGGTTAGACGGTGAAGGATGACCGAAAGTCCGATAGCTGTGGAGAGTGGCAGTGGCAGGGGGTCGAGTACCTCGAGCGTTAATGGCGGGGGTGAACCCCTCCAAGCCCAGCGATCAGTAGGTGGGGGGAGATTATGGAGGGTGGGGCAGAAAGATGCGCAGCCAGTCCCCAGGCGGGGATTGATATATGTATGCTCCATTTCCCCACATTCCGTGCCGCTGCCGAGAACTGGAAGCATTTGTTCCCCACTTTGGACAATTCAGGAAAGCCTACGACAGGGTCGAAGACTGATCCCCGCACACCTCGGTCCTAGAAAATGACTCACCACCCAGGAGCCAATGCTAAACGTTGGACAGCGGGGTTTTGGTGCTGATAGACACCTCAGCCTCTAACAGCCCCCTTATTCCCAGGTAAGCCTGGGAGAGAGGCAATTTCGCGCAAATTGCGGTCGGGGGAACTCGGTTAGGAGACGTTCTGTCTGCTGCGGTGAGGTCGGTGGTTGCAGTTCTTGGAATAATTGTATAGACCCGTGTCGGAACCTTGAAGGAATTGCTCCTTACATACGTTCAACTTGGGCAGTAGCATGTGGTCGCGTATCATGGTCCGACACGGGGGAGGCTTTCAGGCTGTGTTATCATAGATGATGAGTATGCGCCACTGGAACGCAGAACTTGAACGTGTCTTACGCTTCAACAATTCGATCAGTTGTTACGCTATTCTTACACACACCAAGAATATCGCCTTCCATTTCAACAGAGTGACTTACTACCCGACGAACGTGAAACAGCAAACGACCAAGCAAATACGCATATAATCTGAGCCTGGAAAACACATGATTAACGACGATCGAAATAGGCGAAGACAGCCCAGCTCTCTGCCTATATCGCTGACCCAAGAATAAGTACTAAATCGACCAACTGAGATCATACAAACTGTCAAGTACAGCATTAACAAGACCACAGGCAATAGATGGAACAAGCCACCGATTACAATCAAGGCGCTCCCCTCCTCCTTAACACCCTCTTCTCTATCCTTGCAGCAGCAGCCAAAACATTGATCGGGCCATATTCAGAATCAGTGTCATCCTGCTCCTCGCGATCCTGATCTCGTTCGACAACCGGAGCAGCAGGATTGACGTCAACACCTGATGAGAATTCAGGAATCCCTCCTACCACCGCAGCTTCGCACTTCTCGAATCGAAGGTTAATGCCACCGCCACGACGACTCAACAGACTGCCCAATTGACTGGATCCAACATCGATGTTGTTGTGGATGCCATTCTCGGGGAGGCCCGCCTCTCTCGCAAACTTCACTGCATTGGCGGCCTGTTGACTAGCCCTCGAAAAGATTCCTGCCACGCTCTTGGTTCTCTTCCTCAACCCGACATCAGCCGTAGCTTGCAAAGGAGGTGAAGGCGCAAGCTTCTGGGATGGCGCTGGTGGCTGCAATTGTGCTGAAGACAATCGGCGAGTCATGGCATCATCTTGTGAAGGTTGTGTCGACCTCCATGGTATATTCCGTACCGGAAGCTGAGATCGTGGTTCTTGCTCTTCGCTTCCTCGACGACGCGACAGCGTTGTCGATGGTGATATCGGCAATGGAATACCGCTTTTCACACCACCTTGGGGTGAACACGGCCTAGGACTTCGTTGTGTAGGAATCACGTCGGAAGGATCCAACCCTGTGGGAGCAGGCTGATTCCGTTTCTGACCATGGAGCGTAGATAGATGAACAAGAGATTTTCTAGGTTTAAGGGATTGAAGAGGCGACACAGGTGAGGGTGGTGCTCGAACGTCGAGCAGCGATACGGCAGGTCCGTTACCGGAGGGCGCCCGTATATTAGCAAGGGACAGACGTTTTGGAGTGACCTTCCGCCCAAGTGCTTGGAAAGGTGGCCTCGGAGCAGACGATCCATCTGCGGTGGTGGCAGGCGGAGATGGAGAGGTAGCATGGGGGGAGACAGGACGCGGATAAGCTTTTTTCTTGACAGGTGGAAACGGCGTCATTGTAATGGGCTTCTTGAGTGAAGTCACTTGTGGCGGTACAAGCGGCAGTTCGGTTGCAGTTTCCGGTTTGCGAGATCGAATATTGCCTCCGCCGAATTTTGATAACGCCTCCTCCACGAGGGACAATCGCGTTCTTGAGCCAAATGCAGAAGCATCGCATCGCGGCGAGGAGAGTTTAATCAATTCACGCTTTTCAGGTTTACCGTGATGTTGAGAAGCATCCTTCGAGGGAAGGGCAACAGTTCTCGTTGAACTTTGGGCTTGAGATTTGCAGTCCGTGAAGACGGGGCCATGGTACGGCAAGGAATCAGTAGACTGGCATTGGGATTGGTCTGGTACGGGGGTCGGAATTGCAACGATGTATCCAAAAAGCGAGCCGGTGCATTTGGTAACCCTGATGATCTTCCACCCCGCAGACGCAGTTAGTGCTGCGATTTCCCTCAGCGTCCGCTCCTGAGCGTTGAACATGACCTGCATCTGTAGACGTTACGTCATGGGAACTTGTGCGCGTTAGATGTCAATAATGACGCACTGTCAAGTCCATCCAATATGCGTTGGCACTCGCTTTCCCAAGGTTTGGAAGCAACGGAGGGGAAGCCAAAGTGCCCTCCGCACCCTGAATGCCTTCGAGCAGCTCATCCCCATAAATTCCGTCAGGACACGCCAAAGGAAGGATAAATTCGCCGAGAAGAAGCTTGGTATCAGGCATCGCTGCTTCTCTCAAATGTAGCAGTACGCGGCGCGCGAAATCGTCGGGCCAATCATGCAAGACAACTCGAAGCAAGAAGACGGCAGCTTGCTTGACCGGTTGAGGTGTAAAGAAATCATGGGCTACAGATAGAAGCATTCACCATCAAATAAAGCGGTGGCGCGAACGTAAGGCGCACCTTGAAAGAGTGCTGTGCCATTCTCAAGCAACTCAGGGCACTTGGCTTTCCAGACCTATTATAGCGCAGAAACATCAGCGAATAGCAGAAGCTAGTGAAAACATGATGTTTACCTTTTCACCCATCTCGACGACGGTCGGACGATCTTGAATGATAAATCTCAACCCGAGGCTATCTCCATCGGCAGACGAGAAAGCGTTAGCGAGGAGCATACTGGTAGATCCAATACCACCGCCAACGTCAACGACAACACTATTTCGAGGTAACGAGTGCCAATCGAACCCTAAAACACCGCATATAGCTCGGCCAAACGTAAAGCTATGGGTACGAAATACGAGCTTACCGCTTAGAATAACACCTGGAGTCTCCCAGGAGCAAGTGCCCGCCATAGCTTTTCCAAAACGCTCCAAATGGAAGCGATTGGGGTTTGGGCCGTAACGAGCTGGCGACATCCCCCGGCTCGTGGGTTTAGCGGAATTTGTTCTCCGCTTCTCGTCCTTGATAGGGGCATACAAAGTGCCCTGATCTGTTTCGATTCTGAGCGTAATTGTAAGTTCGTACGTACGTCCTGCTGCTCCAAGGAATAAGGTTGATACCTGATATCTTCGGTACGTTCGAGGCAGTTGGCCGGGTTCTGGTCAGCAGATCCCTCGAGCCAACCAAAGAACCCAGTCTTGGACTCGACCGTTCCAAAAGCAAAACAGAAAGGGGCTTTTGTAGGCTCAGATCCTGCTCTGGTGTTCTTTGACTGGGACAACAAGTATGTCTCTGTCAAGTATGCAGACGATTTATAGACCTCATCTGAGCTTTGAACAATTAGCTAGAAGGTGGTGTCCCATAAAGTTTGGTACATACCAAAGCCCGACAAAGGCCGCGATACCGGATGTATTTTCGTATTTCTTCTCCGGTCTAACAGAAAGCCGTGGTCAGGCAGTGGCTGTCGCCAGGAAAATGGAAAAACTCACACTCCTTCTGTAGTCCATTGCTGTAGATCCTGGAAGCTCTTCCCAGTGTCAATCATAGATGAAATTCTATTCAACGTGAAAACGTCTGGTGAGAGTTCTCTAACAATGTGATGCGTCGCGAGGAGACGCAAAATATGCGCTGCATGTGCGTCAACAACGAGCTAAACCGAAAATCGACGCTGTGGACCTAGCTTGGTTTTGTCAACTCCATTCTGCTCAGAAATGAGGTCAACATGTAGACCGGCAGGGCCTGCCTCCCGCAATATTTCAGGAATATGCGAGGCCTCAAAAAGGCGCATACATGAAGGAAGATGATACTAAAACGGCTCAAAGCCAGTGAGATCTACACTAAGGGATATGCTATGCTGGACTCACGGCCATAATAGCATCGCATAAAGTCAGGAATGGCGCCTGCATTGTGGCAGTCATCTGCCCGCAAGCTGCAACAATACGGTTAATGGCACGAACAACGTCAGGATGCTGCGTCAACGCTTCAGCAGCAGCAGAAGGATCGTATGGGGCGTCCAAAGAGGGAAAGTCCAAAGAGGGCTGCTGCAATGACTCGGCAGTCTCTGCTTTGGTGCACGGTGATGGCGGGGGAGATGCGTAAGCGGTAGATGGTGTGTTTATAGAGACAACAGGACAAATATTGCTGTGTTCAGCGCTACCACCGTGAAAGGAGTGTCCTGACAAGTCTGGGACTTCACTTTCTCCTGGGGGTTTATCGCGTGGCCTATAGGGGGCATATACCGCCTCTATATCATCTAAAGCCTCGCCAATGATCCCGTGGAGGGCCCTGAGTACGGAGAAAGTCATAAGAGAAGGGGGAAACGCGAGGGTAATTGAGAAAGAAGACCAATAAGTAAGAAACACCGCAAGCTGGAATATATGGGCAGGTTGCAGCTGACCAATGTCGCTATGAACCTGTCAGAGTGCCTTGTCATCAAGCTTGAACTGAGTAATTACTTTTTGGTAGTCCCAAAGGGTCCAGTCTCGCTCCGAGCAATCCCAGTGCTTTCCACGTATGGAACATCTTCGAAGCGGCGCGTAATAAGATCTGACTAGATTGCATCGTTGATCCCCCTAAGCCAAGTCCATCATCTAGTCTTCTGCCGTGTCACCAAACGCGACTCCCATTCGCTGACAATTGAACATCGCAGAAGAAAATCCCAGTAGATGCGTTTGCAAGAACCGCCATCACATTGCACTCCGAGAATCGAGCAGCTGGAGTGATACCTGTGAGGCAAGAAATAGACAGGTATGCTGTATCTCGTCAAAGCCCAGAAAGCAGCTGGAAGCCAAAGTGAAGGATTTAATGGAGAAAGGATCCTGTCTGTTTGTCCCTGTTAGCTGATGGCGCTTAAGACAGCTGATGCGTCTCCCCCTGTCGGTTTCATGACATCCTCTCCGCTACCAGCTTCATGAAAATTGAGGACCATGTGTTGATTCTCAGGCAATTCCCGATGTCGCTCGGGCAGTGCGGTCCACCGACTCCGACGTCATATGCTGATTCTTGAACTTCTACTTCAATCCTCTACCACTGGCTCTTCCACGCATTCGTGTATAATGTATCACTGGTTATAGTATGCCTAGAACGCAAAATTTAATGCTTCAAGATTCTGTGCTTCCCCGAGAAACGAACCCAAAACATCATCTTGTCTGCTGATTCGCTCATCGGGCCTCGAGGAGTTCTATCATGACAGACGCCGCTCATGGTGTATAATTCGGCCACCCGGAGACTCTCATGTATCACCAGGTTCAAGTTACGGCCGCATCATCAGCAGACTCACGATCTCTCTCTCCTCCTCGGTCATGAAGCTCTGAAGTTTCTCTCGCGATGCGCATCGACCCGGCTTAGTGCACACGAGATATCAAATAAGTGTATCTCTTTTCACCTTTGAGCTAAAGACTACAGGTGCCACTACCTCTCACGTAATCGCCTTCCGGACAAGCATAACCGAATTCCTTTACGCAGGTATTGAACCTGAATTCGGCCAGATGTGCGGCGAAGAAGTTTTCTTTCAATGACTGGGCGACAGGTTCTATGAACGTTTGTTGGGCTTGTTATTTGGTTCTTTGTCAGAATTTCGGGCTTCTCATTGCTTTGACAGCTTCGCAGGAGATCCCTCCGTCTCCGATGGAATGATAGCATATTAGATGCCCTCACCGCTTGGACACCATAAGTGCTCTATTTGAAAATGTTTGTGGATTCTACGCATATGGCAGCCAAAACATCTCCGAATCGAAATACTCAACGTCACCAGGCATTGGATTACATTCCACCACCAAACACTTCTTAGATGTATCAACACCCCAAATAGCACACACGGAGGCAGGATTCAAGAGCTTTTGCAGTTTGAGGCGATCCTTCAACGCTTCTTTATCATAAAAATTCCAAGTCTACGACAAGTTGATCATCGTGTCAGCAAGAAAGTCAGAAAAAAAAAACATCGTTTTCACCATGGCTTACCTCGTCAACAGAGTCGTGCCGTGCTACATCCACCCACCATTCTCCACCCATGCGATAAATGCGAGGGGGGTAATTGATACCATCAACAATCACATGGTCTATATCCACGTCCGATAAAGAAAGCCTTTTGACCAGGCCCTTGGCCACCATCTCAGGATGTGACTAATAGGAGGTATTATGAAAATGCAGCTGTAACGATAAAGCTGAAAAACCTACACTTAATTCGAATAACCACCTAAGAAAACGAACATACTGCATCCATTTCTCGGATGAGCTACAAAGGTACCCATGAAATAGCCTTCTGAAATTAATTTGTTGAAGAACGTCGCAGACTTCGGTGAGTTTTAGCGAGGTGGGGTATCGGCTATAAGAAGTGCTTGGGGCAAAAACAGTGCACTGGGAGCATGCACACCTTTGTCCCTGAAGACGAGCGGGAGGGACTGAGCGCCCAAGATAGCTTGATTCGTGGATGATCTGGTGAGTCCACCAGAATTTAGCGTCCTCATATAAGGAAGACATGACCGCGTGATCGTCTACAAGTGGCCATGAGAGGGAGATATTGGAAACTTGCGAAGGTGGTTCTGCTCCAACAAAGATTCAGGAGGCCTGAGCAGACTCCAAGTTCGCGAAATAATCACCTACCTATTTTTACTTGTTGTAGTATTCTAAAGTAACACCACCAAATATCGCTACTTGTTTGTTCGAGATTAATCCAAAACTTCTGCGATCGGCTGGGATTACGAAGGTAGTCCGAAAAAGAGGCATGGTAGACACGTAACCCAGTCGAGGCCGCCAATTCAGGTGATGGCACTTGAACGACCGAATACAGTCTCTGGAGTGCGCCATATGCCACGTTTTGTTTGAGGTCAAGAAGGTTGGATGTATGAACGAAGCTGAAAGGGGGTCTGCGATCTTGTAATTGGAGTAAAACATGGCCAAGGATGCGCTTTGTCCCGTTGAGCACCGAGTCCGGAATACGAGATAAGATCTGGGTGTAGAGAGCATCCAAAGCAGCCAGCGGGTTCTCGTTTGTAGTGGGGTTCAGTTTGTCCAGCATAGCTAGCACAATGGCGAGCTGACTGATCGGATCCGCGAAGTTCTCGGCATCAATAAATCGAATGATAATAGCCGCGAAGATGAATAGGCCGGATGCTGCGCTCTTAAGCACCAAGAATTGGCTTTCAGTAGGCCATTCGGATGCGGAAGGTATGGAACGGGAATAGCGTTGTCGGATTCTCCTGAATTCAGTTCGTAGATAACGCTCCACGTCCTGGCAAGCCTGTTCCGAGTCCACAGCGATATACTCTTTTGAGCAGTTAATCTTGACTTTCTCTGGAAAGAACTCCTCCTGAAAGATATTATCCGGAGGGATATCGTCTGGAGAGAACGTATCCTGCAAATGGGGTTCCGGGCGAGTCGATATAACCCAGACAAGTGGGACGGTAGGGTGTCGATGAGCAAAGGCGCCAATCAGCTCGATAAATTCGCATTGTGCTACTTCTCCTTGGCACTCGTCTAGTCCATCAAGGAAAATAGACAATGTTTTGGATCCTGCACAGACATTTCTGACGGCAAAAGGTTGGACTATGAGCACCCTGAATTGCTCAGCCATCCCTTTTTCTAGCAACCGGGGGTCCGCCACCATTTGTTCGCGGATGTAATCCTGATAAGGTGGAAACCTGACGGCCAGCTGGTAGGCAATGGTAGGCAGAGCTTTCTTCAAATCGTCGCGGTGGTTGAGGCGGGAAAAGAAGAGCGCTGCGCCTAACGTTTTTGAGTCGTTCTCTGACTCGGCAAGAGTCTGGGCAATGGCAGACTTCCCGACGCCAGCGGGCCCGTGTATCCAAAGGATGTTTGTACTTCGTTCTGGGTCACGGAAGCATGTCTGTACTTTGTTTCGAAGAATTAGGCGCGTCTGTGGGTGGCAGCGAGGAGGGGGATCCCGTTCAGCGGAGTCGAACTCTGCACCCGGAATAACATGATGAGCTAGCCACTTCAACGCTGTAGGGAGATTTCATACGTGATATGCTAACAGTTGTCATGTTCCGCACCTTTGTTAGATCTTTCCTCGATCTGCTGAATCCCCTCATTCATTGTCAAGTTATTGATAACGAAGCTGTGTGCGCTCGTGAAATGGCCTGTGCACGAGGTATTAGGGGTATGGCACAGTCACATATACTTCCAGCTATAGACATACTGGATCCTGCTGAAGCTCCAACGCGGGTCGTGTTTTCGCTCCTCCTTGGGCGTTGTCGTTTCCGCCGCCCTCCATTCGTGGTATCCGTGCTTGGGGCTTCCTCTTCGGCGGTTATTGGCCGCTTATGGCGAGTACCTCGTCGGTGCTCGGACGAGGCCATTGGGGTTTAGCGGCAGTTTTGGGTAAAGGAAAGGAAGGTCAGAAATCGCATCGTTGTTATATTAATCGCAGCCCAGCGTGGGCAGTGTCAACATCGGTAATACCTGAGTATCAATTCCGTGGACAACGCAAACCAGTACACGTTGGGCGTTGTGTGCCACCTGGTATGTCCAAGTCCCGATGGCTGACATGTCAATCAATGATAGGGGCGATCGGTATACCAGTGCTTGTTTCCTGTGCAGTGATTGCCGCTCGTCAAGGTACTCTGGGAACTCCACGAACAAGTCATAGTTGCGCGAGCAGATTACACCTCCGCCCGATTTTCTTAGAACCAGTTGAACTCCCAAAAATGTTGACTACCTTAGGAATGATATAGAACTGGAAGAGACACATATGAGATGCCGCAAAATATGTTCTTGTACGGAGGTTATACATGTGTGTGTGTATGATCTCAAAGGGAATGACCGCCGACCTCAGGCTGATGTCAGTTGTATGGGCTGCAGGAGAATGAAAAGAGCGTATCAAACTACTGCTGGGCTAGTTGCTCTAGACTGATATGTTTCTCTTTCGATAATGGGTGTGCTATGAAACTTTGGGTCTTCCCAACATCGTATGACGTTACGCGTATCATATACGTAACTGGCGTTATCTCGCTCTTGGTCTTCGCCATGCGGCAGAAACAAGGCGTTCCTATGCACTCTAATGCTCAAAGTATACACTATACAGGACACCTAACCAGCTGTACCGGGAGAATCAACCAATCATAGAATACAACAGCCAGTAGAACTGCGTCGTTGATCCACTAGCAAAGCCGTTATCGTCTCATCACTGACCAGACTGGCAGATCTGGTCAGCGAATAAGTTAATGTTTGAAACCGACAGTTCAAGACATGAATGCGGACGGGAAAGTAGTGCTGAAAAGGAGGTTGGAGATCCCACTGGGCTAGGAAAAAAAGGGGGCTTGGGTTGATTAGGGTCCTACCAGCCACCCTGTACAGATAAGCCGTAAGTGTCGATCATGGGGATTGTACTACGAAGACAACAAAAAAATCTGCGGGTTTAAAACAGTAGGGAGAACTCGGGGTCCGATGAGGCGTAGGTTTTATTCATCTTCGACGGACCATTGGGTCATCGTAGGATTTCTTGCTTACACCTGGGTGAAAATCGGATAAGCATCGTGCCACATTTTCTGGCCAGAGGCAGTGTATGGACGACATCCAATAACAACCAACAACTGAGCCTGATCTATGTTTAACTTTTAATGACGATGCGTGTATCACAAGTCCCGTACTGACTTGGCTGTTTGATTGTGTGTTTCAACAACGATTATCATTAGTGACTCATGACTCATGTCTCGTGGCGCAAACCTCCCCTACGTCACCATGGCCCAACCCTCCCATCCACATATCGCCTCCATCTCAACAACAACCAAGTCAAACAAATCTCCATGAACCGCCATGCCAACAAACGCCTACATAATACACACGGCCATCTAATCTCAACAGCCCTGCAAACGGTCCACGGGCCGTCCACCGCCAATCAGTATCAAGGGCCCCGGATCCAAAAACAGAAATCAAAATCACAGGGGCAGATGGATCAGTCACTAGCCAAGTGACTCTTGTCACTACTGCAACAGCATAAAAGGGGGAGGGTCCCCTCCCGCAGCCCAGTTACTCGTAACAACGGCAAAAGGCTTGCCCGGCCAGACTACAACAACAGGGGCATACCCCAACGCAACCGATCGGTTTCCGATAGTCGTACGCAGCAACAGGCAGCAGGCAACAGGCAGTCAGACGTAGCAAGTGCCGGTTATCGTGTGTCTGTGTGTGTGGAGAAGTTTCTGGATTTGAATTGTGTGGGATTTTTGACTTGGCTTTGGTTGGGTTTGTGGTTGTAACGAAGAAGTGCGTAAAGTCTCGGAGTTTGTTGTACTGGTTTTGGATGTTGAATGTGGGGGCTTACTAGAGTGTTCGTGTAGGCTTTTCGTGATTGGTATTTATCGTCCTTTGGGACGGTATCCACCCCCCTCTCCCTCCCCTTCTTTGATTCTTCGTTCTCCCGGAACACTCTTCATTCCATTCATCTTTCCTTCCTCGCGACAATCGTACTCCGTATCGCAAAACGCGATCAACTATTCGATTGGAGAGGAGAGAGTTAGATGCGGAAGGAGCCTGGACCGATAAACGCACGGATAGCAGCGATTGTTAATGAGAGTGGTTCTGGTGAGCGTGGTAGTGGTGTAAGGAGACGAGTAGAGGGTGAGCGGGATGTTGTGGGTGAACGTGTAGCCCGGGTTGTTGGTGGATTGCAGCAACAAGAACTACAGCAACAGCATCAGCGGTTGACGTTGACGGTGTCGGTTTTAGGGTTGCCTTGTGTTGTTGGTAGTGGTAGTGGCAATGAAACTGGGGTGGAAGAAGTGAGAATTAGCGAGGGTGGAGTCGCGACAGAGGTTGAGGGTGGTATTCGGCGGCCTGGTGGGTCGGCTGCGGAGAGTGTTGACGTGTCATCGTTGGCCACTGTCGCTTCGCCGTCGTCTTTGGTGGTTCCTCCGTGGTCGCCTTCGCCTTCGCCGTCACCTTCGCCCACGAGTAGCCCTGTGTCAAACAGAAGTCCAGTGTCGAGAGCCACGGTTACTCAGAGTTTGAGCAAGCTTCGGAAACGAGTGATCGATTCACGGTCCAAGTTGTCGTTGTATTGGTTCCATGGAAGGTGGTGGCAGAGGTGCGTTTTGGATCGGCTTCTCACATACGTGGACCAATCGCGCTTACGGGTTCGTGTGTGCAGGAGAGTGAAGAGGAACAAGAAGTACTATAACCCGCGGGATCATATCATTTCCTCGTGTTCGCGTCGTTTGCAACGCATAAACCAGAGAATCAAGATCATTACGAAGAAGCACCAGATTCTGCGGTATGACAGGATTGCGGAAAAGTATTTGCATTGGGAGAACCATCTACGGGAACAGATGATGATACGGCGGTGGGGAGCGAAGAAGAACGTTGAGTTGGACCGGGATCGGAAATCGGATATGGCCAAGTTGGAGTGTTTACGGAAGAGAAGAGATGCACTGGTGAAAATGATCTCGGCCAAAGGGCTGTGACTTTGTCATTGGGTGCGATGGACTCATGGACTTCTGGACACTGGATGACATGATATGGGCGTTACCATCCTTTACTTTCCCTCGCTATGCAAAATGCTGTTACCTTGTGTATTACTACCACAGCTTTTTTGAATGTATGAATAGCTTTTCTGTATGTACCATACCCCATTCATACCCACGTGCGCTTGTCTTTCCCATAGGAGGTGTAAACGCTCGTCTATCGTTCGCCGACCACCACGGTCGGCCGAACAAAAAGGCGCATAAGGAAGAAACTCAAGGCATGGAAGGAAGATAAATGAAGCCTTGATAATATCATAAGACGCCGGGGGAGGGATTAACGCAATTGGCCCAAATCACGAGTCACAGCGGTATTTGTATATCCGAACATAAGTACACAAGGCTTGGCTCAAAATTCTCTCTCTCTTCCTGCATTCCCTATCTCAATGCTCACCTCCGCTGTGTCCCGTCTCACTGCACAAGGCGCTAGACGTGCCGTCCTCGTCGCTGGCCAGCGTCGTGCTGCCGTCCAGGCTATCAGGCGCAGAGAACCCGCCTCGACGAGGAACATACAGTCTGTTGCCCAGACCGACCGAGTCCGTGTTGTTTCCGCTGGCTTTCCCTACACACTTGTACTCACTCGCGGTTATAGGACACGATTATGAGGTTGTTGTACTCTATCGGCACTAAACGGGAGGTCGAACGTCACCTCCGGATTTTTTCTTCCTCTTCGCACCCGTCCCAGCCCGCCAAGTTTGCTGTGATCAAGATTGGGGGTGCTGTTCTTGATGATTTGGATGAGCTCGCGTTGAGTTTGAGCTTTTTGTATCGTGTGGGGTTGTACCCTGTTGTTTTGCATGGTGCGGGACCGCAGTTGAATGATATCCTTGAGAGGGAGGGTGTTGTCCCGGATTATATTGATGGCATTCGTGTTACTGGTATGTATGTGATCTTATCGGTATTTTACTATTATTCATTTTTTTAGATGCGAAGACTTTGGGTGTTGCGAGGAGGGTTTTCCTCGAGGAGAACCTCAAGCTCGTTGGCGCCCTTGAGAAGTTGGGCACCCGTGCACGCCCGATTACGTCTGGCGTCTTCACTGCCGACTATCTCGACAAGGAAAAGTATGGGTTGGTCGGGAAGATTACTAAAGTCGACAAGAGGCCTCTTGAGGCGTCCATTCGTGCTGGGGCGCTTCCCATCCTTACCTCGTTGGCCGAGTCTCCCGATGGCCAAATTTTGAATGTCAATGCGGATATTGCTGCGGGTGAACTTGCGAAGGAGCTTGAGCCGATGAAGATTGTGTTTTTGAATGATAAGGGTGGGATGTTCCATGGTGTTACGGGTGAAAAGTTGGATGTTATCAACTTGGATGAGGTATGGGAATCGTGAACATCTCCCAGGTCTATTGACTTACCCCTCCTGTTTTCTTTGTAGGAATACGACCAACTCATGAAGGAACCCTGGGTCAAATACGGCACCAAGCTCAAACTCCGCGAATTCAAAGAAATGCTAGACCACCTCCCTCGCTCATCCTCTATCGCCGTCATCTCCGCTTCCTCCCTCCAAAAAGAACTCTTCACTGACAGCGGTGCCGGAACGCTCATCCGACGCGGATACAAACTCTTCAAACACAACAACATCGACGGTGTCGGTGCTGATAGGTTCCGTCAAGTCGTTCACGACCGTGATCCAGAAGTTCTCGCTGGATTCCAAAGCGTCACTGGTGTTTTGAACGATCTCAAAAAGACCCCTTATACCATTTATGGCGATGAACCCATGGACGTGGTCGCAGTTGTCTCACATCCAGAGGGTGAAGTTCCCGTCATGACCAAACTCCTATCTTCTCGAACTGGAGTGTTGAACAACGTCGTGGATAATGTGTTTAGTGCGATTAAGAAGGATCATAGGAAGTTGTTTTGGACTGCGCAAGCGGATGATGAGAATCGGGCGTGGCATTTTGAGAGGGCTGATGGGAGCTTTACGAGGGCTGGGAAGAGTTTGTTTTGGTATGGGGTGCAGGATGTGAAAGAGGTGGAGAGGATTGTGAAGGAGTTTGAGGAGAAGGGGAGGATTGAGAGGAGTTATTTGCCGGTGGGACCTTCGGCGCCGCCGCATAAGACTGGAGGTACTCCTGCTGGTAAGCGTGCGTATTCGACGGTGGCGAGGAAGATTGTGGAAGGACAGAAGAGGGGGTATGCGACTGTCGCTCCTGAACCTGTTGTTCCTACCACGACTGAGCCGAAAAGGATTGGGCTTATTGGTGCCCGGGGGTATACTGGACAGGCGTTGACGGCTTTGCTTAATGCGCATCCGTATCTGTCGCTTGCGCATGTTTCGTCGAGGCAGCTTGTCGGGAGGAAGCTTGAGGGGTACGATAAATCTGAAGTGATTTATTCGAATTTGACCCCGGAGGATGTGGAGAGGATGGAGAAGGACGGGGAGGTCGATGCTTGGGTTATGGCGCTGCCGAATGGGGTGACGAAGCCTTATGTTGATGCCGTTGATCGTGCGGCGAAGGAACGCGGTGGAGAGGAAAAAGGAAGTGTGGTTGTGGATTTGGGAGCGGATTATAGGTTTGAGAAGGGTTGGGTTTATGGATTGCCTGGTGAGCTTTGAATGTGAATTTTCCTAAGGAGTGGGATTTGATTATTTTTTTGTTTTATGTCTACTTGCATGTACAACACAACGTATGTCGGATGGATGAATGATTGAAATGCTCCGTTGGACTTCTGGGGGGTTAGAGTTGTATGGGCGAGCACAGATTCGGACTGCCAAGCGGATCGCAAACCCTGGGTGTTACGCGACTTCGACGCAGATGTTGTTGGCACCCCTTGTGGGGCTCCTGAATCCTGCCGCGATCCCGACCATATTCGGATTGAGCGGGTACAGTGGTGCTGGAACTGTTTCGGCTATCGACGCTGATGGGAACCCGATCTCCTTACCCAAAGTCACCCCAGAGAACCTTGGTGGGGCTGTCAAACCTTACGCGCTCACGGATCATATCCATGAACGTGAAGCTGGGTACCATCTCACTGATCTCCTTGCTCCGACTCCTAATCCGGGTTTGGACAAGGTGAAGGTGGCGTTTGTGCCGACGGTGACGTCGTGGTTTAGTGGGATTATTTCTACTGCGAGTGTGCCGTTGAGTAGGAAGGTGACGGCGAGGGAGGTGAGAGAGTTGTTTGAGGAGAGGTATGAGAAGGAGAGGATGGTGAGGATTTTGAAAGATGTGCCGATGTTGGGGGATGTGGAGGGGAAGCATGGGTGGGTTGCGGGCGGGTTCCAGGTACATAGTGAGGGTGAGAGGGTGGTTGTTGTGGGTGGGTTGGATAATTTGTTGAAGGGTGCAGCGACGCAGTGCTTGCAGGTGTGTTTTTTTTTCTTTCTTCGTTTGAATAGGGGAGGGGTGTGCTGATGAGGATCTTGGTAGAACTTGAATCTTGCGCTTGGGTATGATGAATACACGGGTATACCTATCGATGGAAACTAGGACGGAGAAACAAGGATTTTGATACGGACTATCTATGGTAGAATAGTGCGGGACATGTAGGACGTAAGGAAGTATATAACCGGATATCATTTATTCACGCAGCACAGCCTCGGAATAGGGAACGAGAAGAGGCACAGGTTTGGGGTGGCAGTCATAATAGATCACTCCGTCTAATAGGGTTCGCGTCTTCGCTTACATTGCCTTCGCCTCCTTCATGACCTTTTCCTGTCCCTCGATTGGAACGGGTGCGCTGCTGCACCGTGGGGCGCGGGCATCTGACGGGCGTCTATATATTCTGGGCAACACTGCCAAACATCGTGTTCTGCGTGTGTGCGTGCGCATGCGTGCCTGTCTGTCTCTGGCGCCCTTTTTACCCGTGATTCGTCATACCCGCTGTGTTTCTCCACTTGGCCCCTCTGTCGCGGTACTCAAGTGGTGAGTGTAGAATGCGTGCTTTCGTGTTGTGCTGATGGTTTTGGTTGATTTCGTTGCTAGTGATTCAGCGACTGGGCTTTGATTTCTTCTTGGTCATCGAAGCGCTAACTTGGGTTATCGTGCTCGTTCGGCGTTGTTCGCGTGCCTTGTTCTACAGCTTTTACGTGCCCTCTCACGGCCCGCTATTCAGTCCGAATATCGCATCTTGTGCCTTTATTTCATCGACCGGCGCTCCCAGACTGTTACCACCATCATCACCACCATCACATCCATTTGTCGACGACTTCTCACAAACACCGACAAACTAGGCTTTTCGCTATGGCAAGTAGGAGATCTAAAGCTTCGGCGCAAGAGCGCAACGCGCTTCGCCAGATTCAGCAAGGACAACAGCAGCGGCTACAACAGCAACAGCAGGTACAAGCAACCGGGAGTATTTCTCCAAGTCAGAGTCAAGGTGGTACGGGGGGAGGGATACAACAGACGAGGTATCCAACTGGGCCGGTTCCTCCAGTGAGAAATGGGCCGGATATGACTGAGCGGAGGGTTAAGAATGTACGTTTTCTTCCTTATCAGTTCTTACCACTGTGGTCGTTCCTGATGTTTTTTCTTTCTTTCTTTGCTACTGTAGGTTCCGCCGCCGGCGACGCATAAGCCAAGTGATGCCGAGTTCTTTTTGAGAGACGCTCGTGGAGAGAGGATGCCGAATGCGAGTTATTTGAAGGATCATTTTTTTAATGAAGGGAGGATTTTGGAGAGCCATGCGTTGTGGATTGTTCGGGCTGCGATGGCGATTTTGAGGAGGGAGCCGAATATGGTGTTGGTTTCGAGTCCGATAACGGGTGAGTTGGTTGTCGTTTGTCGTTTGGGACGTGTTGTTAATGGGTGGCAGTTTGTGGAGACATTCATGGACAGTATGTGAGTGGGCTTTTTTTGATTCTGGGTTGGGTTGGTGTGTTGATGGAGGTTTAGTATGATCTTATGAAGTTGTTTGAAGTTGGTGGGCCTATTGGGGACACGACGTACTTGTTCCTTGGGGATTATGTCGATCGTGGAGACTTTGGTATTGAGGTGCGTTTCCTTTCGTTTTTCTCCCTCAACACCACTTCCTAACGAGCTGCACGTATGCACGCAGTGCCTTCTATACCTCTACGCGCTCAAAATCTGGTACCCAAACAAGGTTATCCTTCTACGAGGGAACCACGAATGCCGACACCTCACGGAATACTTTACATTCAAACGCGAATGTAGGTTCAATACCTCATGACGCTCATGCACCCGTGGCTGATAGCAAGATGTTAGGTTTGCACAAGTATAGTTCGGCGGTGTACGAAGCTTGCATCGAATCATTCTGCGCACTACCAGTGGCCGCGCTCGTGGATGGCAAATTCTTCTGCGTGCATGGTGGGATTTCACCTTCGCTTGTGACGCTTAAAGACCTCGAACACGTGCGTAGTCTTCTTCCTGTCTTCACGCCCTCGCTTGAAAACCGTGAGGCTGAAGCATGTATATGCAGCTGGATCGTTTCCAGGAACCAGGCTCGCACGGGTTGTTGTGTGATTTGCTTTGGTCAGATCCTATACAAGCGTTTGGGAATGAACAGGGAACTGTTCCGCCAGGGTCAAAGTTTTTGGCGAATTCGACGAGGGGGTGTTCGTTTTATTATACGTGAGTGATTTTTGCTCTTCGTGGAGTGGGTGAAGAGCTGATTTTTGTATAATGATCAGGTATGAGGCCGTGTGTCAGTTTTTGGACAGGAACAATTTACTGACGGTTATACGGGGACATGAGGCGCAGGATGCTGGGTTTGTATTCGTGTTCTTGTCGTGGCGTTGTCAGGGTTTTGACTGATTGTGATGGTACGCGCAGGTTTACGATGCATAAGAAAACACCAAAGAAACACTTCCCGGCGGTTATTACCATCTTCTCTGCACCAAACTACCTGGATGTGTACCATAATCGCGCGGCGGTGCTCAAATACGCGAACAAGAATATCACGATTAGGCAGTACAATTCGAGTCCTCATCCGTACTGGTTGCCTAATTTTATGGATGCGTTCACATGGAGTTTGCCGTTTGTGGGTTCAAAGAGTGAGTAGACATCTTGACATCTCGAGCGATTGTTATGATTTGTGGAACTCTATTGACGTGGCTTTGGTGACAGTTACAGAGATGCTGTTGGCAATATTGAGTATTTGTAGTCAAGAAGAATTGGTGGATAGTGATTCGGAGAGTGGCGAAGGCAAAACGGATGAGGTTGCTACTGCGGAACTCGCGGCGAGGAGGCAAGAGATTAAGAATAAAATTTTGGCGGTTGGGAGGATGCAGAGGGTGTTCCAGCTTTTGCGGTGCGTGGCTTTTGGCTTTGTACTTGGTATGATGTTGATGGTTGGGATATAGTGAGGAGGCTGAGAATGCAACCGAGCTCGTGGCAGATGAGACAGCAGCTGGAACGTCAAGAATGGGCCCTGATGCGCTCAATGTACAAGGCAACAAGATCAATAGGAGCATTCGGACATTTGCTGACGCGTATGTCTTCCCATTGTCACCGATATCTATCACCCGACTTACTGGAATACTTGTACTATGATAACAGTCGTCGCTCGGATCTTCTTAATGAAAGATTGCCGGAATTCAATCCCGAACAAGCGCGCCCGGCGATATTCCCCACGCCCAGTATGCGCGTCGCGCGACGTGGGAGTGGTGACTTGGCCTTGGATGTGCCGCCTGGGGGGAGTGGTATAGAGGAGTTGATCAAGAAGACGTTGGAGGAGGAGTTGGAAGGAGAGGGGGGTGTGGTTGAGAAGCTTGCGGAGAGAATTGCCAGGGGTAGGAGGGTAACGGGGCGGCCTTCAGCGTTGAAGAGGCATGATACTGCGTGATCTATGTGATTTCTAATTTCTATTTTTTTCTCTTTCTCTCCCTCTGTTGCTAGCTACTAAGTATCCTCCATAGGCTCTATTGGATCTGTTTCGTACGTACTACTAGTTGTGCCGTAGTGTATATACCAGGCTTGGTTGGGTGTGATGGGATAGGAGCCTGGAAGATATTAATAAATGGAAATGGGGTGTGACAATGCGGCCGGAACGACGCCCAGACTGACACCGTCAACAACCACCATCCCCTTACCCTTTGTATTTTCATTATTCGATAGTCATCATCAACGTTTTGACCCTTGACCACTACCATCCACAGCCCATGCCCACGGACGAGGGCAGGACGTTGCAGCTCAGGCTCTCTTTGTCCTCTAATACGTCGTTCAAACGGTCTTTTGAAGAGCTTTTTGGTGGGGCGGAGAGTGACGGTGAGAATGGTGGTCGCGGTGCTGATGGACGAGGGGGTGGTGAGGGTGGTACGGTGATGGGTGTTGGTCGTGGACTTGGTGCGACTGCCAGTGCAGCAGGTGGACGTGAGGGGAGGAATAAAAGACAGAGGAGCGAGAGTGAGAGTGATCAACTTAGTGCTGGGTCCTCGTCTTCCAGTTCTTCAGGATCTTCCTCGAGCTCTTTGGCTTTTTCTTCAGCGTCTGGGTCTTCTTCGACTGTAGCGTCGCCGTCGTCGTCAAGAGCAGCAACCACAACAGTAACGTCGTCGAACAATGGGCACGGGTATTCTGGAATTGTGTCAAATGGAACCAGGAGTTCTACTACAAATCCAACGAGCTCTGCTTTGTCGAGTGGAATTGAAACGTCGCTGCCGCCACGATTGCCAACTCCTCGACTGGATGATGTACAGATGTCGGATATTCCTCTATTGGATGATGGCGCTCACACCCACATCCAGAATCAAAACTATGCTGTGTCTAGTACTTCCATTGCGGAACCTCGAGGAGAGACAACAGCTACAATAACTTCGGACCCGGGCTCGGGGTTGTCATCTCTATCGACGACGTCACATTTGAATTCACATTCACAACGGTCAGGAGAAGTTCAAGCAGCGGGACTACAGCACCATTCCTCGGCTCCCCTGCACCCCTCTCCGTTATCTATATCTACACCCTCGACAGCACCCACACCCTCGATTCAATCAACTTCCACGATTGCAAACCCGACCCCGAACACGCTTTATCATGCTGGTATGAGGTCAGGAATAGGATTTGGATCACCTTCGCCGCCGCCAATGCTGGGACCATCATTAGTCCCCCTTTCGCGGAACACGTCGAGCGAGACAGAGGAACGGTTTAGAGCGACAATGGAGAGATATAATGCGTTTGAAAGTGCGATGGCTGCACTGAGGGAGTCTCCGCCGAGGAATTTGGGGTTGGGTGTTGGGGTGGGAGTGTCAGGGCCGAGGACATCACCGCCGAGGTTGCCCCCGCTTGAGTTGAGTTCTTTGGGAGATGAGGAAGAGGAGGGTGAGGGTGGGGAACAGCGGCGGGAGGGTTCGTCTTTATTGCAAGGTGTGTTTTCCTTTGTCCTCGTTCTGGGGATTTGCCGGTTTCTCATTAAACTGCATTTTGGATTCTTTTGCCGCCGTACAACAACAGTTAATACTACTACTGTTGCTACTGCCACGAGTGTCGACCGCAACTCGAGATCGCCGCCTGTACGTACCAGGATGGGCAGTGCGGCACGCGCGGCTCGCCCTCAACCTAGCTTGAGCCTCTCAATTATCGGTGGATCCCGTGTTGGTGAGGACGATCATCTCCGTAGAGGTGATGTGGGTAGTGTTCATATTAGCGGCCGTGATGATGGCTTGGATGGAGGTGATGAAGATGGCGATGAATTTGATGAACTGGGTGAGGATGAAGATGAGGATGGGGATGAAGATGAACGGAGGTTTCTTCGGGATCGAGATCAGCATCAACATCAGCATCAGCGTGGTGGAGGCTTAGCACAAGGAGCCCCTAGAAGTCACGGTCATGGAGCTGTGGTTGGTGATGCACCACCGAGGATCGAGCTATCAAATTCTTTATGGTCGTCGCTGGGTATTGGCAGCTCGAGTAGGAATGATTCGGCTGGGATTGGAGGAAGAGGGATAGTGGTCGAACAGGAAGAAAACACCAATAGAGGGGAAGAAGATCGAGAAGAAGGACAAGAAATAGAGACGGACCTCGTGTATCCTGATCCGCCCTTCCGAGATCGTTTGGATTCGGCCCTCGAAGCTCTCAGATCACCTTCCTCTCCCTTGGTTCCGGGCCTTGTACCTGGCGAACGCGACTCTAACGAAGTCGGAGCTGAAACCGAAGACCAGGCTTTGGGGGTATCATCACGCCCCGGGCCGAGTAGTGCCACAGCCCAAAACAACAATGCAACAGCACAGGCGCCGTATAATGTAAATACAAGTCCTTCATCTACCGGTGCAAGTATGAGCCTTGTTGGGGCGCCACCCACATTACCTCCTATCATGACGGATGCGGACGACGAGATGTGGCGGAGGGACTCGCAACAAGAACGGGTGCCCGAACCTCAGGCTCAGGCTCAGGTACAGGTGGATATTAGGGGAGCGCAGGAGAGGAGGGCGACGGAGAGGCTGGAAGAGGTGCAGGTGCCTTCGCCTTCGTTGAGTGGGTTTTATGATTGGTTGGAGGGTGCTGGTACGAATGTTCCTGTTGCTGGCTCGACGAGGGAAAGGTCGGGCTCTGGGTCGGCACCTGGGTCGGGGTTGGATGTTGCTGCGGAGTCAAATTCAGGTGCTGTGAATGCGACGGCGGGTCAGACTCATAATGGTGGGCCAAGGAGTTGGGAAGAGGATGTGTTATCTGGTCAGCATTTATTCTTGACTCGCTCGGAGATGGACTTAGGTTTCTTTTGTTTGGATATTTCTCTAGGGTTCATGAGCACCGATCTTGGGCTAAACCTGGGATTGCAACGACGTGAAAGACAACAGCATGGTCGCTCTAACGGTGAGCACACCTTGTGTAAAGTGCACCCACACTGATTGATTGCTGACGTTCGTCAAAGCTGCAGTTGCGCCTTTAGGACCCGCACCTACTCGATCCGCAGAAGAGAGTGTTGTAATGGATGTCGATATGGAGTCTGATACGGAAAGGGAACGGGAGGTGGAGAGACTACCTTGGACGCTAGGATCCTCCATCACCTCGCCTGGTCAAGCCGCGCCTCGGCTAAGCTTCAGTAAGTCTTACCCGCCTAACCTAACCTACTGTTGTTGTTACTTATGCTGTCCTTGCTGTTCAGATCGTGACTCACTACAACCGCAACGACCGATGCCAGACCAGTACAGAGGGTTGAACTTGTTGCGTGAGTATTCAATAGCTTTGATTTGTTGGATATAGCTGATGACGGATTCTGCAGATGATGCTGATGATGAGTGGGATCCTGTGCATGCAACAGTTCCATGGCACGCTGAGGCTGGTCCCTCTGCTTCTACTTCTGCGTCTGCTTCCGCGTCTGTATCGTCTTCCATGGCGCCTCTGCCTTCCTTTGCATCAAGTCTGTTCTCTTCGCCTTCACCTCCACCCCTTCCTCGCATAAATGCTCCGCCATCCATTTCACCTTCAAGACCAAGTACGACTTCTGGGCCGTCCAGGATTAGACTCCCAAGGTTCATTTTGTCGCCTCGCCGGCCATCAGCATCGGCAGAGAGCGGTGCTTCCCCGCATCACTTCACACCGAATCGTCCTTCCTGGGAGCACCAGGGAAGTCGAGGTCGGGGAGGGAGTGTTGGGTCGACGGCTGATGCCTCTTTACCTCCGAGTCTTTCGCTTGACTTGGGCTTAAACAACTCTGTCTTTGGTACCAGTGACACAAGTGGCTCCGACACCAATACTAGCTTTGGCTCATCGAACAACATCACAAACCCTCCTTCTGGACATCCACAACAGGATCCTCTCGCGAGACTCTTCGAACAGTCACCGTCGCAGACTCAGTCACGTCTACCGGCTCACTCAGATCATCAGCAACACGTTGGACAGGGTGCGTTTGATGCTGAATCGGAGGGGTTGAGATATAGGGCGCCGACGCGCGTGGTGGGGTCGAGTAATTCGCTCGTGTCAGAGAATGCAGCTGAGATGGGGAGGAGGTTCGCGAGAGCCGAGTTGGTGAGGCGATTGGGTACTTCGCAGAGGTTTTCTAGGACATCTGGGTCTGGATCGTCTCCATCTCGAGGTGGGAATGAGAGGGCAAGTGGTGCCGAGGAAAGTACAAGACAAAGTCTTTCTGGCCCTGGAGTTGGAGTTCTTCGGACGGATACAAATGCGAACGCGGGTGCGAGCACGAGTAGGGGTGTGGGTTTCGCCTGGGACAGGGTTGCACGTCTGAGAGAGGAGGCTGAGAGGTTGAGAAGGAATGTGGCTAGGGAGGAAGGGAGGAATGTGCGGGGACACGTTGGTGGAAATCTTATTGGAGCGAGGCCGCGGACACCGTCACAATCGCAGACGCAGACGCAATCAGGGATACAAACTCGGATTGGGCACTTGTTGTCGCGCTCACCTAGGCATACACAGTCACACCATGGAGCTTCTGGTGGTAGCGGAGGTGGATCATTGACCCCGTTCAACGGACTTGCGTTGCCGCCTAGAAATAATGGTGGATCGAATACAAGTCCCGGAGAAAACGACGAATCGTTTGGCACATTTGGTGAACTTGTGTCACAACCTAGGAATGACGGCCGGTTGGAGGAAAGCCTTGGATCAGGGTCGGAGTCAAGTTTTGGCTCGAACACGGGTTTGTCGATGTATCCTGGTGTTGCCCCGCCTCCGCCAAGACCGAGGTTGCATTCTACCAGGCATGTGCCTTCTTCATCCGCAGCTGAGAGCACTGGGCCTAGTGCCGTCTTCAGCCATGGACACAGGAGAAGTACGTCGTGGTCCCAAGGATCTTCGAACACCACCAGTGCAGACAACAACACAAGTTCAGCTGCGAACAGGCCCCCTATGACCACAGAAGAAGCATGGGTGACTATGCTTGGACTCAGGTTACCTCCTGATCATGCCAGGAATCCTCGACCCATCATGCGCCTGTATATTGACTCTGAATCTGAATCCGGGTCTGGTTCTATGGCTGGCGAACCATCTCAGAGGGATGCGAGGACGTCTTTTGGCTCGTTTTCGTCGTCGGATTCATCCTTATCGGCAGACTCGTTTATTGGTTCTGGGTCTGGATCTGGGGTTTCGAATGTATCGGTGTATGGGGGTGGTGGTGTTCCTATTCCAGCACCTGGAGGAGCGATGTTCTTGGATACGGAACTGCCTTCGCCTGGTCTTGGAGGGTTGTTTGACACTCTGGGACCTGGTGCAACTACTGGCCGCGATTCCCTTGAGAACCCCCCTTCCACACGGCCGCCATCAGCATCAGCATCAGCAACGACATTCAACTCATCGAATTCTTCAGCATCCTTTTCTTCCGCTGGTCGGTTCACGCCATCACCTGTTCGAACCTCCGATGAAGATGGAGAGGAGGGAGCTGCGAATGAGTCTGAGAGACTACAGAGGCTAGAGATGAGGTTGGGGGATATGAGGAATGAAATGGTTAATGAGATGCATCATTGGTGGGATCGGGATGAGCCTGTGCACGAAGGGGTTATGAATAACATGGACGTCGATAGAGATCAACGAGGTTTGCGCGTAAGTGCCCTATATGCCTTGTCAGTTTTCCTTGATCACTGATTGCCTGGTCGTTGGCGCGACCTAGCAGGCTGCAACTAACCAACAGCCACTTATACGAGGCTCCCGTCGTCCAGACCATCTGCCGGCATCCCCATATCAGCCTGCCGCCACGAGCTCGGATTCCAATTCCTCCAGCGCAAGCACGAGCTCTTCCGAAAGGAGGAACATCATCGACCCGAACTTATTTGCTCCTGGACCATTCAGAAATACTATGGAAACGTTGGCGATGAGGGCACGGGAATACGCAGCTCAAGCGTCCTCTTCAACTGCACCAGCCATACCTGGGACAACAATGTCTTCACCTACAATGTCGTTCTCTTCTTCGCCGTCCTCATCCCTTTCGCCTCCAGCTACATATACGTTCGCTCCTCGTTCTTCCTCCCACGTCTCCCGTCAGCCCACTACTACAACTATTCAAGGAGCTACACAATTGCCCCCTGTAATCCCTCCACTTTCGTTTGAAAACGACGCCGAGAACGAGAATTCGAGCTCGAACGGTCCTGGTTCTGGGGGGAGATCTGAAGTTCAAGAACCTTTGGACCCATTCACGGGGCAATGGATCAATGAGACTGATCAGATATTAGCGAGATACGGAAGTCTTAGAGATTTCATGCGGCGTGTCCGCAACCAGCGGAGAAGCGTTGAAGGTGGTGTCAGTGGAGCCGAATTGCTGAATTCTGAATTCATGACTTCTGCGTCGTCTGCGTCGAGTGTCTCGTCGGAGGGTCGACCGTTGTCGTGGTCTCAGCTGGAGAGATCCCCAGATATATCCGGGACTGGTAGGGACCCGCATCCTGCGCCTTCGTCCGGACCTAATGGAGATCGACGACGTTCGGGGGAGATTGAAGGGTTGCAGCATGCTATCGGAGTTTTGAGAGGGGATGGGTTGAGTGTGGGTCGCTCGGTGCAGTTCTTGGAGATGTATGGGGAGCGGTTGCGTAGGGAGGCGGCGGAGCGTGAGAGGCAGCAAGAGGAGGGACGGAGTGGTAGACAGGAACGGAGGCAGTTTCCGAGACCTTTGGATCAGATTCGAGAGCAAGAGTGGTTTAGGCCGAGGACGACGAATGCAGGCGCAAATTCTAGTCTGAACCGGAATGCGAGTGCAAGCGCAAATAGGATCAGGGGTAGATCTGTGAACACGAATTGGCACGATGTTGTGATGAACCGGCCGGCGAGTATGGAAGACGTGTGGGAGAATGCGGAGAGTGATAGTGATGAGGATGGTGTTGATGCTTTCTTCCCGGTTTCGAGATCGAGTCGAGCTGGATCTGGATCTGTACCTGCGCCTGGAGGACCACGTGGACAAGGGCAGTCGGAAGGGGTCAGGCATCAGAGGTTTAGGATGGGCAATAACACTAACTCTGGTCTTGGGTCTGGTTTGAGCGTTGGTACTGGTTCTGGTGCACGTCCAGGAACAAGTGGGAGTGGAGGCGCTAATACAGGAGATTTTGGCCATCCGCCGCCTGCACCGAGGTTGAGGATGCTGAATCGTTTGAGGGGGAATAATATGGCGGGTGGTGGTAACCTGAATAGTGGGCTCGGTGCGAGGAGGTTCAGTATGTTCGCGAGAAGAATTGGAGATTTGGGTGATTATATGGTGAGTAGCACTTTACAAGTCTCATTCTGACGATGAGACAAATGGAATCGGGACTGATGGGTTTGTGTAGAATGATGACGAATTTGACCCCTCTTATGAGAGCCTGCTCACACTTCAAGCGGCGCTGGGTGAAGTGAAACCGAGGTCGACGCCTGAAGCAGTGTTGAAGAGGTTGCAGAGTGCAAAATATAAGGAGTGGGCTGGGGAGGGAAGCGACCCGAGGTGTCCGATCTGTTTGGAGGATGTGCGTATTCCGAACGTTCGGATCTCTGAATGGATGTGCTAACATGTTTGCTTCTTTCTACCCACAGTACGAGCCAGATGATTTAGTCATGAAGTCGGGTAACTGTATCCACTGGCAACACAAGGCGTGTCTGGAGGTCCGTGCTACATCCCTTTACAAGTTTTCCTTTGAGTAGATGCTGATTTATGGTTGTAGAAATGGTTGGAGAATGCAAACACATGTCCTGTGTGCCGGACCGATGTTGAGCCGAGGCAGCAACGGGAGACGCGCTGTCCGAGGCATAGAATGCTCTCGTTGAGAAGAGGCTCAGGCGGCAGCAGTAGCGGAAGTGGTGGAGGCTCTAGCTCTGGCCCTAGCGGGTCAAATCCAGGTTCAAGCGGTAATGGTGGTGGTGGTAACGGTGGTCCTGGGCATTCCCCTAGCTCTTCACGTTTCGGTGCGAGGTTCGGCGGTGGGGGACCTTGGTTCTGATTTCTAACGACTTATGATTTGTGCCATATCGCTCTCTCCTGACTATTTTGTTCTTTCTTCATTTTTGTTCTTATGATTTCTGCAAGCTGTGTCACTATTTGCTTTCTCCTCATTTAGCAGTATCTAGTATCTCGTCAGTCTATGTATTTGTATGGGTTCACTTTCTTTCACCTTCCGCGATTGATGGAACTAATATAGACAAGATGAGTCAGCGTTGCCTGATGCGGTCTTAAGAGCAAGTTAGGGCTGTTGCAAGGACCGTCATCATCGTACCCTATCAATTATCTCTCTTTCACCTCTGTTCATCGTCTAACCTTCCTCGCTAGGTGCTAGACCGCGTGAGTGTATGATTGTTATTCTCAGCACATTATGGCTCAGAGCTGAATGAATGTGCTGTGATTACAGATAGATTGCACGGCCTGAAGGGTCAATTTCATAACATACCACCCACGAGACCTGTACAATCCTACGTTTGATTTGAGTGGTTGTACTATAGGCATTGGATATGGCTTTACCCAAGGTGTGTGGTGCTACATCTTGAGTGGATCCAGGTGAAACGAGGCTAACGGCTACTCTGGTTCATCTACTCGTTAATTCGATCATCCTTTCGCCTTTGATTGCATGGGATCTCATTTGCACGACGCTACGCTTTATTGCGTCTTGTGGAAATTTGTGGACTGTCGAAAAACGCTGATATCGTGATATGATTTCGTATCTGAATTGTCTGCTTTGGACATGTTAATAACGCACCCCTCTTCTCGGGTTCTGTTGGTCCTTTCTGGAAAACTGGGATGACTTGACGCATGGTCAACCTGTCCCCGTGGTGTGGGATACTTGTGCTCATTCTCGCTGTTCTCCATCTGCGGTGGTACACGCGTTCTTGTGGCGGCCGACATTGATGGGGAGTGCAGAGGATTATCAAGGTCTGTGGCCTTGTGCTCTTTGTACTGAACGATGTTATACTAAAGCGTATCTCTATCTTTAGGAAACTGAACGACTTGTTGCAGACCCAGCGCCTGGAATCTCTGCAGCACCACACGAGGATAACCTTCGATATTTCGACGTGACAATTGAAGGGCCCGGTGGGAGCCCATTTGAGCGTAGGTTCTGTCTCCTGATGCCATGTTCTCACTCACTGTGTGATTGTTCAGATGGCAAGTTTAAGCTGGAGCTGTTCCTTCCGGAAGAGTACCCTATGGCACCCCCGAAGGTGCGGTTCCTGACCAAGATATACCACCCTAACATCGGTGAGTCTATGCATGATGCGAGAGGTCAGGAATGAACTGGTTGTTCCTTAGACAAGCTTGGTCGGATCTGTTTGGATATCCTGAAGGGTGGGTAATTTGACTGCAGCTCTGAGCACGGATCATAGGATATTTATTTCATTTTCAGACAAATGGTCGCCTGCGTTGCAGATCCGGACGGTGCTGCTGTCGATCCAGGCTCTGCTGAGTGCACCGAATCCAGACGATCCTCTTGCTACGGACGTGGCGAAGCACTACAAAGAGAACGAGGCGGATGCGCAACGGGTGAGCCGGGAGTGGACGCAGCAGTATGCAATCTAGTAGTGTTATCGATCCGAGTTTCCGGGGTCCCTGTTGGAATAATAAATAATAAATATCGTTAATTGTCTGTTCTCATCATCAACCCATGCCCCTTGAGCCTCACAAAATCCTCCCCGTCGTCAAAGACCTCGCGGCCATCCGCACCAGCGACAACATCGCAACCCTCGCCGCCCTCGCTGCCACCAACAGCGAGCTCAGGGAGCTCTGTCTGCCCTACCTCTTTTCGCACGTACGATGGCCCCATCCCAATAAACACGACGAAGAGTCTGGTCTTCACTTCTTCCCAGAGAGTCTCTGGCCTCTGTTCAAGCGAGTTCTGGCGTTCTGATAGCCTGTAATCGTGCTCTGACGTTTTGTGTAGGCGATTTGACCTAATCTGGCCTGACGATTGGCCCGATGCCTCGCCTCCGCGATGGGGAGACCGCTACTACGTAGGCGGCGACTATCACCCAAGACACACTGACAAGCTAGCCACTGCACTCCCAAGAATGCCGTCCCTCATCAGTTTCTCGATCTGCTGTCCGTTCTTCCCGCCCAACTCACTCTTCAATGCCCTTCTCACCTGCACCTCTGTCCGCGAACTCCGTATGACCGATACACCCCTCTATATCTCCATGATTCCCAAGAGTCCGCCAGAATTCGTCATTGAGCGGTTATACCTTATCCCCGTTGCAGAAGCTCCCCGCGTTGGCCAGAGCCCGTATGAGGCTCGTTATTCCAGTCCCGCCCTATACCATTCTCGCGAGTATCGTAAAAAGTACAAGAACGATATCCTCGCCCGGTATGCTGCCTCTGCGTTCTTGTTTGACGTCGGCAAGCCCACGTCTCTCACGCATGTCCAGGTGTCTGGCGATCTGTGTACTCTTGATGAGTTCGCACAGCATGATTGGCCAAGGCTTGTATCGTTGGTTATGACCGGTCATCCCCCAAGGCAGACTGGCACAGAACTCGTGGATGTTATCAACAAGATGCCCAAGCTCAAAGAACTCAGGCTTTTGTTTGCCAAGTCTGTGGCGAGGGGCGATGTGATGTTCAAGGTCCTTCCGGCTGCACCTGAATACGTCTCTGCGAAGGGCAATCACGGCTCGTTGCTCGAACAGATCGAATCTCTCGCAGTCTCGGATGCTTGCAACCTCGACAGGGTGGGCTACTTTATGAAAGGCGTCGAGCGCTTGGCGATACTTGCTATCAGCGATATTGCTGATCCTACCGCGGCGTTTACGAAGAGGACTCTACAGAGGATTCTGCGAGAGGTATCTGCCGCTGGTACGCCTGCTCCGAAGACCATCCCACCGAAACCCCAACCCAAGCATGGCAAGAACACACAACCGGATCCTGACCCCGAACCAGTATCTACGAGACCAGAGGTTATTAACAAGAACCAGAAGCTGAAGCACCTGCGAGTTATGCTCGGAGAGAGGATCGAACCTGAATTTTGCAAGTTTTTGGCGGACCGGTTCCCCAAGTTGGAGATTTTGGAGGTGGAAAAGTGTGATTATCATGATGGACGCGATGTCGCACCTTGGGTGAGTGTTTTGATGCCATTTCGGATTTTTCCTCTCTTCTCCTTCGTTTCTCTGTTGTTTGAATTGCATCATGGCTTAAGAGCGTGTTCTGGTCGATGGCTTTTATGCCATGGTTTTTATTTACTTTATTTTGGGATATGATGTCACGGCATGCGACGCGTGGCAAGTCCCCTTTTGGCCGGTACATCACCTTGAATCTTTGTCTTTCTCATCTTGCCGTTATGCTTGTCACTAACCCTGCCTGCGGTAGTCTGCATATGTCGAGAACCTCAAGCCTATCCGGCGTACACTCCGGAGCCTCCGTCTTGGAATGCAATTCGAGGAACAACCACCCTTTCACGAATGCACTCCTGATCCTAAGCACGTTTGTGTTATCAACGACGACGTCGATAATCCTCCGAAGACTACACCTGCCTGGCGTCTCGAGCGCGAAAAATGTGCACACTATTTCGCCTCCAGACTAGGCCAACTCACACGCGTCGGGTTCGAGTATCGTAAGCGGCCGGGTCCTCACCGATGTGATGATAGGTGGCTGGAATGGGATATTGAAAGACGGAGATTCACGCCTGAGATGACGAAGCAGTGGGAGGCGCGGCGGGAGGCCAAGTTAAAACGGTTGGCGGAGGAGAGGAAACAGAGGGCAGAGGAGGCGAAGAAGAGGATTGAGCAGGAAGAGAAGGAGTTAATGGAGAGGTTCCAGAAGGAGCAGGAGGAGAGGAGGGTGAGGGAGGAGAAGGAAAGAAAGGAGAGGGAGGAGAGGGAGAGGAAAGAGAGGGAGGAGAGGGAGAGGAAGGAACGGGAGGAACAGGAAAGGGTCCAGAGAGAGGAACAGGAGCGGAAGGAGAGGGAGGAGAAGAAACGGAAAGAACGTGAGGAAAGGCAGAGAAGGGAGAGAAGGGAGAGAAGGGAGAGGGAAGATGCGGAAGAGGATGAAGAGGAGGAGGATGAAGAGGAAGATGAGGACGAGGACGAGGACGAGGATGACGGCGATGAAAAGGTGAAATATCGTTTGCATTTTGCTGGTCATGCGACTCATCTCTCTCGTGCTCTTAGCGGCCTGAGGCGGGCTCAAGTAAAATGACTATCATTCATAGAAGAACACCTACTGCCGTTACCACGCCCTCGACGCCTGGTGCCGCTACAACTTCCACTACTCCTTCAGCGTCAGCAGCTTCCCTCACCACTCCCCTCACATATCCGTCCAGTAGCGCATCTCAGAGTTCTTACATATCCGCCACTGGAACTACAACCACAAGCTATGGAACTTACACACCGTACGCCACTTACATTTCTTCTTCATCTCCTAGGACAACGCCAACATACCCACCACCACACAGGAACCCACACCCTCATTACGACTACTTTTTCATGAACTACCGACCAACACACACTTATTACGAGGAAGAGGTTGAAGGGAGTGACTGGGATTCAGACGATGAGGACCCAGAGGGCATACTCGGGATTTATGAGTTGCGGCCAACTTGGTATCCGTTCCCTGAGGTGTGGAATCCGAGGACGCTTTACGAGGAAGCTGAAGTTGCGGATACTGGTGCAAGTGCATGAGCGGTTGGCGCGATCCTTGGGATTTTTCACGCTTTGGGTCGCGCTCCCCCTTGGTTGTTACGATAGGACTCGTGGTGGAATGGAGCGTTCATGCTTCGCCCTCCTGCTTTCATATCACTTCACTGTGCTTCCTATACCATTGTTTTGCGCCGACCTGCATTATCCTTTGTGATTCACTCTTGTGTTCTGTGTTTCGACCTTTCCTATCACTCCTAGGCTTGCCACTATTACCATTTACCATTGCTTCTTTCACGTCTTTTGCCTTTTAGCCTTCTCATACTCTAGTGCCCTTCTTTGTGATATCATCCCATTCGTGTACTTGCACTTCTTGTGGCCCTTGCCCTTTTTGTCATTCAGTCATCTTCGTCAGAGTCTCTTCAAGGCGCTGGAGGGTGCAGTGATCGGTTGCGTACTGAATCATACTACTCGGTTGGTGTGTGGGATGGATGGATGAATTTGTTTATGTGCTGTTATACTTGCCGCTCTAATTGATGGCTGTGGAACGTGGGCTGGGGCCCTGGTTTATATGATCTCTCTCTTTTTGTGTTGCTATATCTCTGTCTCTGGTCCTGCTCAAGCGTGTTCTTTCTTTTTACTACTGTCTTTGGGTTTTGTATTATGGTGGAATGTCATATACAAAATGCAAGGCCCGAAAGGTGAACTTCGATTTTTCTTTTAATACCTGGGCTTTGAATCACGTGGCGAATTTTTGTTCTCTATTATTAGGATTACCAGGTGGAAACCTTTCTTTTCTCTCGGGATTCTGTTGTAGTTCTGGGTACAGTGGTTTGGACGTCTTCAGCATCTCGTTCTTTTCTTTTGGAACTCAGAACTTGATACTTGGAGGATGTTTTATCGCATATGAAGGAACCTTGGCGGATCAACTGGGTAGTAGGGATCACTGGACGGACTCCGGGACTTTCGATTTGATGGACCCGGTTATGAACTTCCATGAGCTTTGTAGGCGCTTTCTTTCGGCCTCGGATTTATATGTGTATTTCACAGTATGTTGACAATTGGATGAACCTGTAGGCTCCGGTATGTGGCAGCGTACTGACCTGATACCGTAACCGACCAAAGCGTGGTAATAGTGTAATGGAAGGTGGATGGTTATCTTCCCGGAGATTACGGCGAATTACGGCGACATATCGTGAAAGAAGCCACACCAGACATTCTTCTAGCTCATTTCTTGTGGTTCAGTGTTATGCAAAATGATCAACAGTTAATTCCACCGTGATACAGGGACTGATCGAATACAAGAGTCCAATGGTAGCGACCCAACCTTGGGAACAAGAGAGCAGATCTTACCTCAGGAAAGCCATTTAATCCCATGCCAAGCATAGAACTAACAGAAACTGAACCGAGTAACCAAACCAGATATACTTTCGAGAGAACCACCTCACAGTTCACACGTGGATGAGAAAGAAAATATTATCAGCTACGATAGTGGTATCATACGGAGGGGGTACTAAAACATTCAACGGCTTTAGCTACTTAAGCAGCAACAATGCCGAAGACCTGGATGAGAGCCTCCAACTTGAATTCGAGGATGATAGCAGCAACACATTGAACGAGGGGCTTGAGCTCAACAATGAGGCCAACAGCAATCTGAGCACCGAGAGTGACAATGGCAGCAAGGGCGACAGTGATCTCAACAACGAGGTTAACGAGGATCTCAGTCTTAACAGCAGCGCAAGCCTTGACAACGAGGCCAACAGCAACAACAACAGCCTGCAAGGATGTTATGTGAGGAAGGGAATGAGATAAGAAGCTCATGGACATACGACAGAGAGAGTGGCATAGAGATCAGCGATGGCCTTGACAGTGAGAACCTTGCCATTGAGAGCAAGAGCACCGTCAATGTGAGCAGCGAGGAGAGCCTCAATCTCAACCTTAGCCTGGAGGAGGAGAGTCTTGATCTCCGTGAGGATGGGGATCGAAACATCGAGAGCAGCCTGGGCATCAACAGCAGCCGAGATGGCCGCGCCTGGAGTAACATTAGCACCGTAATAAGCTTAGCAATTGGGCGACTTACTCAATTTGTGGCAGAGGGGTTGAATGTGGTCGTTAAGCTCAATGATGATGGCCGGGAGACCACGGACTTCAGTGCGGCTCTGGACAGCCTTCGCGTTGGCAACCTCGACGTTGGCACCAGGGAGAACCTGGACAGCGCCGTTGGTGTTCTTCACGATACCAGCGACTGAGACGACGTCACCAGGAACAACTGGGACGTTGGGGAGCTGACGGCTTTGGTGCGCGACGGCATTGGCAACGGGGAGGTTGTTGCCGTTGGCAACACCAACAACGGCAGCAACGTTTTTAACGACAACGTCAGTGTCGACGAGCTCCTATAGAAGAGTTAAGTTCAAACACCTTGACTAGAGGAGAAAATTACTAACAGCACCGGGAACAGGCAGAGTAGGGAGAGCGGAGACAACAGCCGCGAAGGCAATGGAGGCAAAGGTGGCAATGGAGGCAAAGGAGCGCATTGTCAAAAGAGTGTGGGGGAGAGTAGAACTCGAGGTTTGAAGTGAGAAGAGTGGAGAATAGTACGGAGGACCGATGGGGCCAGGATTCCGATGAGCGTCAGATTTTATACATCTCCAAGACCCCCGATCCTGCAACGGTTGTTGATTGTCTAGCGTCCGCTTCGCTCCGAACACGCAATCATTGAAAGAAATTTTTCTGCACCTTGAAGGGAGTTTACAAATGAAGTTGCATTCATGCCAGGATCTGATGAATAGAAACTTACGTGCTAAAATTAAGTCTGAGTTGACAGTTGATGGTATTGATTCGACCCTGTGTCGCGTTTTCGGGACGCACACCAATGCCTCACCCTTCTCATCTGTAACGTCGGGTATTACAAGAAAAGGAAAGGATAGGCCACGCGTGTCGCGGTGAAATCACGTCGAATTATTTTTTCGAAGAATTTTGCAACATTTTCTGAGAAGAAAACGCGAGGAGGAAAGCCACTGAAACGCGGACCACGTGGAAACGGAGCTGCCGCAATAGGAACTAACGCAAGAGGTATTGCCACTAGTCCCGTAATGGATTATCCCCTGCATTCCTGTATGTAATCCGTCAACTTCCTCTCTCGTCCGGAAATGCCGACGGAGGGACCCAAGTAGATGAGCCGCTCACAGGTCCTTGGCACTTTTTGGTGTCAAAATGCTTCAAATTTTGATAAGTAGCTTCTCGTGCAGGGAGAAAGAATTGTGTAAAAGGAATCCGTTTCGATAGCTGAGGATTGGACAGAGCGAGTCGGCCCGTGCCATAATGCCGGTGAATTGGCTCGTAGAATTTTGGAGCTATTCAAACGCAACTTAGACTAATCTAGCATAGTCGCTGTTAGGGCGTCAAACGATTTGGTAAATTCGACAATAACAAGACTTGACTGTCATGGCGCGATGTGTATCAGGTCCTTCATCAGCCTGCATTGTAGCCTCAGTGGGAAATTGCATTGTGGACGGATATGAACTGGGCATGAACGTTGTCCACGAGTCAGGACCAATGATTAACAATGTGAGTATTAGAGAAAAATGAACATGCCATACACCGCTCTGCAGCATCTTCATTGAAGCTGCCAGAAATACGTACTTCTGACGATCATCTTGCTGAGAAGAGTGTTCTGAACGTAAAGCTGATATGATTCATGAAGACAACATCGCCGGGCGTGAGTGCACCGTGTGCCACATTGGCAGTGGGCGCCTGATTGATGATGGAAGAACGAAAGCCGTTGGCAAGCAATCACAAACACGAGCCCACCTTCCACCACTTTCTGTGACGTCGTTGCAACTCGGTAATTCGCAAGTCCAGATGTCACGATTCATCCCGTCCCTAGAGGCTTTCGCAAAGGTTTGTTGTCGATGAACTCTGACGCTATGCTCAGCCATAACCACTCTCCTCTGGTCAGGGAACTCTGGCAACTGCGGCCGGCCTTTCGACATTAAGTATTATCTTGCCCAACTTGGCTCTTCGTTTAATATGTCTAATCAACTAAAGGTGTCGGCCTCCTTTGGTATGGGCAAGGGTACCTGATTTATCCCTCGGCGTTTCCCCCGGGATCACGGACTGGCACGTTCTATGTCTGTTGTTCATCTTGCGCGCGCTCACTTGGCTTTAGAGGTGGCTAAACCCAGCGACTATGGCATACCGTACGACGAACTCAACCTAGTAACACCAGACAACGTAACATTGAGGTGTTACATGCTACGCCAACGCAAGAATTTAATCTCTATGAATCCCAATGCTTTTGAACTCCCCGCCGAGGCGGAATATGACCTCACCGAGGATGAGGTGAATCATTCTTGTGTCTCGTTGTGCCCAGGGGTGGCTAACCATTCACGTGTATGGTAGTTCGTTGCAAGCCGTCCAACTGTCATCATGTTTCACGGGAACGCAGGCAATCACGGGCATCGAATACCTCTCGCCAAAGTGTTCTACCTACGCATGCGGTGCAACGTGTTGATGATGTGCTACAGAGGGTGGGTCACTTCAATCCCTGTTATTATCTTATACCAAACGTACCTTCAGGTATGGTCTTTCCGAGGGTTCGCCAAATGAGCGGGGTGTGTACAACGCTCCTTTACCTCAAGTTGTACAAGAGTTGACTCTGTTTCAGGTTTACAGATCGACGCTCAGACGGGATTGGATTACCTCCTCAAAGACGACAGGTACAAACGAACACCAATTGTACGTCTTTTGGCTGCAGAGTTTAACATGCATGTGGCAAACGTACCTTCCAGGTTCTCTATGGCCAATCGATCGGCGGTGCCGTTTCAATTGATCTAACCAGTAAGAATCCTGACAAGGTGAGCATGCTCCAGGGTATCAAGTGAATAATGGCCTCACCCCTTGGTCAAGATTGCGGCACTGATCCTCGAGAATACCTTCACTTCCCTTCCGAATCTCATACCACACACCCTCCCTCTCCTCGGACCTTTCTCCTTCCTCTGCCACCAAAAGTGGGATTCCGTCTCGAAAGTACCGAAGATACCGCTTACGACGCCAATTTTGATGCTCAGCGGCCTCAAAGACGAGATTGTGCCTAAGGAACAGATGCGTGCTCTGTTGGAGGCGTTCGCAAAACGAGGCGAGAAAATCACATCAGGGGGAAAGGAGTATAAGAAGGGACTCGAGCATACCAGATACCGTGAGTTCCCCGAAGGCGGTCACAGTAAGTCCCGTGCTTTAACTAGCTACCCCATTGGCATCACTTATGACCTCTTCAGATGATACTTGCGTGCAAGAGGGCTACTGGACAGCAGTCGCTCATTTCATTGGGGGTCTCTCCCCAACGTCAATTCGTTAGAGAGTGAATCCTCAAATTTGAAGCCCACTTTCGCCATTCTTTTCTTTGTATTCATGGTTTTGTGATTTAAGAGTCCCTTTCTTGACATTATCGTATCTACGGTTTTGAAAACGAATTCGATCGTTTTTCTTATGACGCGAGTGTGACCGAAAGGGGGTACTTATCACGTGGGATCCTGTCACAAACTAATGAAATATAATTGTTGCTACACCTATGTACCCCTTGACCGCATGCCCTCCCCTTGCCTGTCAGTTATCTGGTAAGTTCCATGAATATATGCGTGTTCCTCGAATCGCATAGATGGTTACATGGCTTATTGTGATCCTCCTGTGATGGTATATCACATAGGAAATTCGACAACCGTATAGTCGACGCAACTTGGCAACATCTGACGCGACCTTTGAGAGCGTTCCAACGAACCCTCGTGACACATACCACGCTCGTGCAATGGAATACAATGATGGGGCAGATGATAGCAAGGAGTTATATACGTCAGATTCCGTTCAGTGGCAAGGCTCTCAAAGTGCATGCGCAGCACTCGACTCACTCTTATCAGAGGCCTCGTTCAGGTCTCAACCTGAGCTCTTTCGAAGTTCGTCGCTTTTCATTTGGACTGTTAAAAGTCTAACTCAACGAGCTACAAAGTACCGAGGGATTCTGCAAGAAGAACCGGCTCATCTTCCTCTGAATGTACTATGAAAGGGATTCTGTGCTCCCATCGCCAACCTTCTCCGCTCGCCTCAACTTCGCCGTCGCCATCAGCGTGCTCATCTATGACTTCATCAGACTCGAGCAGCACAATGACATCTGATACGACGTCTTCAACTACATCCATCTCGAACCGTATAAATGGTGCTTCGAGCTGGAAGGTCTCGGTAAATGATCGTCGGAGCAGACTATCACGCCCTTCTACCTCTGTAAACGTAGCAACGCTGCCTGTTCGCGACCCGGACCAGTTCCTAAGTATGCTGAAGGGTATCTCGGAACGAATCGACGGCAATATTCGTAATGATACAGGCTCGTCAAGGGACACCCTCAAACGGAGACAGCCGTCTAAAAGGGTGGCAAGTACCTCCGATATTGCTACCAAGAGAGTGAGACATGATACCCATTCAAAACCGAGCAACCGTTCAGCATCTGAAAGCACTGCGAAAGGCAAGGCGCGGGACTTCGGTACTCCCGCTTGCATCTCGATTGATATGTCCACCCCACCAGTCCGGACAGCCGGGGTAGCCAGGAACCTCATTATTGACCAGGACGATGCTAACTCTGCGATGGACGTGGACTCTCCCAGGCCGTCTTGTGAAGTTATGCCCCCACCACCAGTTCCTCCAAAAACAAGAACAGCAGCGGCGTCACCACTATCAGATATACCCAATTGCCCCCCATCCCACCCTCCCATTTGTACAGCCTCAGCTGCGGAGCAGAACGTCGTCATATCATCTTCCTCTCCACCATCTCATATGCCACGAGTCAAACCACCTACTCACGCAAAAGATGCTCCTACAAAGTCGAAATCGACACCCGCCCAAACCCCCAAGCTTCACCCGCTTCTTGACCCAGAACGTAAACAACGAAGAATTAGGCTTGAACGCACCGTCTCTGCTTCATTAGCATCGCTATCCTCCGAACCTTCCCTGAGTTCCAACCCTCCTTCCCAAAACACGTCTCGTCCTACCCCACAGGTTCGCCAACCGCAACAGCCACAACCTCATTGTAACCGTCAGTCTTCTGCACTACCTCTCTCTCAAGGTCGCTTTGCTGGTAACGACTCACGCCCTCCACCATTGGGCATGCGGCGGACGCACACATTCCCACTGTCCTCACAGAATCCGTCGACGACTGGTGGTCAGTCAAAGACTGGGCTTCCAATGAAACAGAAGTCGTTCAAGCCGCCACTGCTATCAAGCCCGCAACCACCATCAACACCCTCTACTAACTCTTTGTCGTCGGGAAGTAGCATTTCATCGGACCGATCCTCTTCCTCGAAGGCGACGCCTCCCACTTCCGCCGATTCTCCTTGTCCAAACCCCGGTGGCGGGGACGGGGATGATTTGCCGCCAAACTCGGACGCGGAACTCTCATTTGGCGATGTCGTTCCTCTTGATGTGGATATGGATGTGTTGGAAGAGGCGATGCGAAAGTATGATTGAACATAAATTACAATAATCGTATGCACCATTAATCTACTGGCATCAGTCTTATTATGCTTTCCGCAACTCTTCGTACGTATAACTCGTCTGTAAGAAGTTCGATATCAGAATACAGTCCATTGTAACGAGTGAAATCCGGGCTTCCAGCAGCCTACAAGCCTGTCACTGACCCCTTACATACATCACACCCATCCTACGGAATACAAAATACATCAGTATACCCAAGGGACGAACTTGTAAGGGACCTTCTTCGCATACTCTTCCCATTCGTGGTTAAAGTTCGAACGCAATAGGTCGTCCTCGGCTTTGAACCGGATGCTCATCCCACGAAAAGCGAAAAAGCATTTGAGGAGCCAGAGACACAATACGAGCATGCCCAGGGGGTTTCGGATGCCACGCTCCGCCGTCCAGGTGCCTGGAGCGAGCAGAACGCAGGTGGCCCCGATGAGCGTGAGATGAACACCAGTGTAACTTGGGTGCCGAACATAGGCATATGGGCCGTGCTTGATCAATTCATGTTTGGGACGGATGGTGATCTCGAACGTGAAGAGGGAGCCAAGTGTTTTGTAGCACCTGGAAGCGGACCATGATTAAGCTCTGGGAGCATCTTGGCGGAGAGGGAAGCGATGACACATACCATAGCCTGAGGATAGCGGAGAAGAACGTGAGAGTTGTGCCAAGGATGAGGAGCGAGTGTATGGAGCCCAGAGCATGTCTTGGGTTTGTCGTTGATATGGGACAAGAGTTTTTCCCGAACTCGCAAGAGGTGAGGGTTCCTATGATGTTTGAGCAGGTGAAAAACCAGACGGAACTCTGGAGGTCATGTGTCAGATTGGTGACTGACGGCATGATGAAGTTGGAAGCGTACTTTGCTAAGGAATGTCACATGTTGTACGACATGTTCGAAGAGCGTGTCTGTCTCCGGGGTCCCCGTGCAACGTTCGTGGGGCTTGACAGGAGGGTTGGGCGGTGACAGGGAAACGTGTACAGAGAGTGCGTTTATGAGGTGCGCAACCGTTTGCAAAATCATGCTTGACATTGGTGTCTGCAGGACGACGGGGGGTACTATGTCGACTCGTAAGCGACGTTTGTAACGATGGAATGTTGCGTACAGGTGGCTGCTTGAGAACCAACGGCTGGAGGCTGGAAGATGGTACGAGGGAGTTTAAATGGACAGAGCTGAAAAGCAGTAAATGCCTAGCTCATATATACTTTCGGAAAAGCCTTATGAGCGAGGCTGTGAGAGAAGACCAGTGAGCAAAGAAACGTAAGAAGGACGTGGAAGTACAGAAGGAATGGTAAGATGCACAAAAGGTCTGGGAGTCCCCGAGTTGATATCCTGTTGAAGCTCGAAAGAAGCGGATGCATCGATACGTCCACGTCCTATTGTCCGGGAAGAGCGGGTGCCTTGTGTGTGAGTGACAGTAGTCATCAATAGCGATTGCGCAATAGGATACATTCTGCCACCCGAAACCGGAGATATGGAACCACTTGGTACATTTAAGGGAATTCGCTCGTTGCGAACAACCGGAAGGCGGGGGATTATGGACCATAATTGTGCGGGAGGTCAATAGGCGAGATAAAACGTGCCTGTGAGGATGTATCCCGAATGTTAGCGCTCGGTCGAGGTCCGAGGCGCAACACGATCCGACAGGGGTCTCTTGAAATCCGATTATATCCATCATGAGGCGCGGGTGTATTCATTGCGTCTCGAAGCTTAAAGGAGGTGATCATATTCATTCCGCCCGGATAGTTCCTTGGCCCAGTGGGAGTTACCTAGTTTTATGATTTACCGTTCGGACGAGGCTCCAAACGTGAACGCCTTCGCAGCAACAGGCACAGCTCCAAGCATAAGGATGGCGGACTTCGCTGATTTCCCAGACGGTGAGATAAAATGACAGGGTGCGAGTCGGTATTGGACATTGTCAGTGGTGAGAATTGGCGAGTGTCAAGTAATAAACCCACCTGGATCGATGAGTCAAGTCTCTCCAGAGGGATCACGCAGCATCGTTCCCAAGGGAAAACGTGCAACAAAAGGCGTGAGATAGGGTGAGCTCGACGATCGACCCCCATTCAATGGTCTAGCGCCCTGTACACCCGTTCCAAGGATTAACAGAGTGAGGTTGTTAAACCTAATCGATGATTGAGAAGCGTCCGTTTGGCATTGGACAGGTTGTGAAGTAGGCAGGTAGACATCGGTGCGTGATAAGCTCCCAGGCCGAGGCCTTGGTCAGTTGGCGCGGCTCGGGTGTCTCTATGCTTCCATGCAACTGAGTTTGTTTGACGACTCAGTCGTTTGACCGGACGATGGCTCACCTAGTCCATCGGCAGTTGTAGTGTGTCTGTCCCCCACATGCGGTCAGAGTGGATTGACCTCCTGAGCTCGTTAACGCCATGCAGGGATCTCGAGGATAGACGGCGATTTCGTGTCAAGGAATCATTTAAAGAACTGATCGGTGAGCTTCAATTGTGTACATGGTGTCTGGCTTGGCTTGGTAAGTTGGAGCCGAGGCCTGAGCAGCACATACTGATATCTTGGCAAACGAACGAGGTTATCCTTGAGCTAGGGTTTTGTCAAGGTGAAGTTCCAACCTTCAACCTTCAAGAATTGAAGTCTAAATTTAAAGACGCCACCAACCCACTAACTATATCAGCACCCAAGAATTTAGAATGGGAACCAAAACTCTCACAGAGAAAGACCCATGAGAAGAAATGGCCTTTGGGTGAATCAGTGATCATTACAGGGAGTTCCTTTCGAACCCGCGGAAGCCGTACTGCGACCGCCACTAAACAGATCCTCAAGGACAGCTTGTGAGTTCCCCTTGATTCTCACGTCATCCTACACCGTTGAACTTCAAGTGGTCGTTTCTTCCTTGAAGCCCGGAACATATTAGTGCCTGCCATGCTGCAATGAACGGAAACCCGATCAACACAGTCCGATCAAGCCACATCGAGAGGTTTGTAAGTTGCTGTTTCGGAGAAACTATTGCATATGTTCTGGCGCGCTTTCTCCACGGTTCTCTCGAAACACGGTGTCCTCCTTCCCACCAGACTCGCGGGTTCGTACACCTGACCAATAGCCGCAGTATATCCTGTTCGCCGAAAGTAAACATCAGGCTTCCAGCGATCCAGGAAAGGTCGGCATGGCCAAATTTATATGCCGACAACGAAACCAAAGATCCAATAGCGCAAAGTCGTTAATAATGTTTTTCTTTTGCGCCACGAAGACTTAAAAAACCGCATACGAAGGAAGAATGTACAACTCACCCCAGCTGTTAGTGATACCATGAAGCTCACAACGGTCATAGCTCTCCTCCCACTCCTCCCGGCTTTGACCCTCGGCAAACTCGAGGGTGGTCCTTTCCATAAAGATCAAATCAAATCTCTTGTCACTTTCGGGGACAGCTACACTGACGTTGTTCTCGTTAGTGATGGTGGGACTCCGTGGCCCGTATATGTCGCAGGTTACACAGGCGCGCGACTCTTTCCTTACGCCCGGGCCGGAGCAACCTGTTCCAACGACCTGACATTCAGACCGTTTCCTCCATTGTTTGGGTCACAAATTCCCGCGTTCTTGGCGGACAAGAACAACGGAACAATACAAGTAGACCCACACAGCACACTGTACACGCTATGGTTGGGAACGAATGATATAGGTGTTAGCTCGTTGTTAACTGGGGATAGTTCGGCTTCGATCGTGGATGTTGCTGGATGTCTGGTGAATTGGGTGAAGGTGATGTATGATAACGGGGCGAGGAATTTCTTGTTTCAGAACGTGAGTTGGTTAACAATAACATGTGTGAGCGAGGAGCGGTTGGGCTTACATGCATATTCTGGCAGATGATTCCTCTGGAGACAATTCCACTCTACTCGCCCAATTCTTGGCCAAACAAGTACTGGCACATAGAACGCAACACAACAGAATGGAGCATCATAATTCGCGAACTCGTTCTCTCCGGTAACGCTCTGACGAAACTCATGCTTCAAGACCTTGCCCCTAAGCTTCATGGCGCTCATGTTGGTCAGTACACGTTCGCATATCCGCTTAATCTGGCTCACCATTGTTCGCATCTATGCGCACAGGCATCTTTGATTCGCACAGTCTTTTCGCTGACATGTATGCCAATCCCGGGGACTACTTCAACGGTACTGCCCCATTCAACGTCACCGGCGCAGTGACCACCTGCGTCTTCAAGTTTGGTGATTCTAATGAGAGCGTATGCACCGTCGTGAACGGAACTGATCGCGATAGTTACCTCTGGTACGTTCTTTCGTCGTCTTTCCGCTAGCGTAAAGATTACCGAAGCGAAATGGACAGGTTCAACGAGCTGCACCCTAGTGAGCAGGCTGCTCGACACGTGGCTAGGGAGATTGCGAACACCATTCAAGGGAAGGGAAGCCGCTGGGTTTCATGGTTAACTTGAAAGCACCCGGAGTAAGGAGTTTTGTTTTCGATACTGGTAAGGATCAACTTCACCGGATATAAGGATGTTGGTGTTACTATGTAACGATACAAATGGCCATTCACCTATAAATGAAGATGAGCATATGTAATGGACTCCATTCTTTGCTGGGGACGCACCTACGATCGCAAGAAGCCACTCAAGAACCGGACAAGTTGCCTTGTCGCCCTCATCGCTCTACAACTCCAACCTACGTGTGAGGTGTGAACAGAGTAGACGCGTCAATGCATCTACGGCCGAATGGGTGCGAGAAGAGCGGATGGCTTATGAATCAGGCGTGGCGGACTTCATATTTCGACGAAGGGTTTGCTCCAACCATCTGAGGTGTCGGATCATTTGATGCGTTTTAAAAGATTTTGCTCATTGGGAACAGCCGGGAGGCGGGATAGGTCGGATTGTGGGTGCAAAGCAGATGGTCACATTCATCACATCCGGGTGTCTGTGTGGGTCTGACTATGTTCTTCCCGGATGATATTCCAAGCGCGGATGGTATTTGCAGCTGTAGATACAGCTCTCCAGTATAAGCATCTTCCTTCCCCAGATGGCAAGACAAATGATTATGAAGTGGAGGGATTTAATGTTTGAGGCAATCAGTGATGAGGATTTGTGAGCACCGAAAACCCCGCTGAAGCAAGGAGCGGAGAGTCGATGCCACGCAATATAGTCACAGGGGCTGCATGGCATTGGCGCCTAGGGGTGCCTGCAGCGAATGCGACGAAACGTGGTTAGTTCAATGATCGATCCCCATCCGCAACACTGACTTAGCACCCTACGTACTTCCCTACGTACTTGTAGGATCAGCAGAATGAAATCGTCAGACCCAATCAGTGATCGAGGAGCGTTTATTCGGCATTCCGTAGGTCGTAAAGTCCAGGGTATATAAGAGCTTCGAGGTCGAGACTTTTGCTGGTTTCTGCGGCTCGGATGAGCCTACACCTCCGAACGACCGGGTTCGTCTGATCCGCGGTGGCAAGTTGAGTTCAGTGGAACGATGCCGTACGTCGTTCTTCATTCGTCAGACTATAGTGTTTGGTGGAGGTCAAACGCAAAGCAGTAACCCGTTGTGCGCGACATGATACCATCGACTCACCGGAGTTCGGATATGACCCCAGTTCGGACGAACATTTGTATCTTGTTCCATACTTCATGTAAAATGCTCAAACATTGTCATTTATATCTGACTGACATTTTATCTATTGTGCGTGCATTGTAATACCCAAGCATGAAGTGGTTGCAGAGAGCGACGAACAAACCGAAAAGGTGAAAGTCACCCTCAGTCACGCCCGCCGCCGAAAAACACTGGCTGGGAAGTCGTGATTGATGTGACCATCCGAACGGGGGTCGTATCCGAGCTCCGGTGAGTCGGTGGTACTGATTTCCCAAACTCATTTGTTATTTAGGGTCAAGAAGGTTTTGTCTGAGGGAAACTCTCGGTGACCTATTTCCCAGCGCTGAGCTTCGGGTCAAACCGCGAGTACCACATCCAATTTGATAATTTTTGAGTGCACCTATGGTGCACATGACCTAAACACCACCTAATTTGGCAGGCGCAAATTCGGCTAGGGTGCAGAACAAAAAAAAAAAAAAAGAGAGAGAGAGAATATAATATTTTTGCTGACATGGACAAGACAAACAGTACATATCAGCTTTAACATCACCAATCATTCTCTGAACCTCGCATACTCACTAATGGGACAAGTCAAATCATGGCGGTTACATTCCGCCACAAATGCATGTGCAGGGAAGCTCAGGAATCGGGAACAACGAGAGGAAACTGAATGGGTCGTGGATGTCAACCACGGTGTCACTGGTGAGAGTGATTACTCATGCGAGGAGAGCTCCAATGGGCCTGAGAGCAGTGATGGAGAACTGGATCTAGAGGTGCCGAAGGATGATGGAACTGCAATGGGACAGGGGATCAGGTGGATGCCACATTGATACCAGGAGATGAAGAATTCGAGGCATCATCAGCAAAGAAAACCCTCTATCAGCAACTCACGCAGAGGAGGCCTGCTACTGGGGAGTGGAAACAAGCAGGTTTGACCATGAGGGGACTGTACACTGGGAACGTGAAATGGACTTTACAGTATCATGCGAAGGCTCGGGATAAGGCAGAGGCTGATGCTGTCACTCATAAAACATGAGTAAATGATGACACATAATGGAGTACAGAACCCAGCTGATAATGGTGCCTCAGAAAAGGTGCACAGGCCATGCAGAATTGGTTGGGAGGAGTGAAAATGAGTGTGGTTGGAAGTACATCTGCATTACCTAGCCAGTCTGCAGTGTTGAAAATGGACAGTAATGGATCTCCACCAGCAGTTACCCCACTACCCATTGAAGACATGTCCAACAATACCAGTAATCTGACAGGCATTGTCACTCCAATCACTGACTGGCTTGGTGAGGAAGATGAAGATGAAATAGTTCAAGGGTATCAGTCTGATGAATCTGATTGTGAAGATGGTTCATTAGTCAATACCAACTGTAATGACTCTGAGTCTACCACCAATGAGTGTGTTCAAGATGACATTCTGGAGTCCCAATTTCACATCAGTGAACCCCCCCCTCTCAAGTGAAGACATCATGCCATTCCAATCCATACATAGCACCTCAACAAACAACAGGACTGTTTGCAAAATTTGCAAGCAGCACACACTGAAATCCAAAAATTGCTTTCATCAGCAAGGACAATATTTGATGGTGGTTGGGATGGATTACAGGAATGGCATGTGAGGGCAATTGAGAGTTACCTCCACCTGATTCTTGTGCATAACTGCAAGCTGGATGATACCACAGTGCAAGCAGTAGAAAGCCATCACTTTTCAACAAAGTGGGGTTCTTGGATGGTTAAGGTGTGGTTGAAGGCTTAGGTCAATAACTGTACTCTGCCAAAATCCAATTGTGGCAAGCATCCAAAGTCCTGGTCACTCTTGAGTGACCCAGTGATCTGTGCAGAACTCAATTCATACATCTGTTCCAACAAGTGGGCCATCAACCCAGCAATGGTTGCTGAATGCACAAAAACTCACTCAATACCTGCTGCTGCAAAGAATTACATGCAGCAGGCTATTCAGGAAGAAATGCCTCATGGCCTGTTGCATTATATGGAGTTGGAGCTTTTTCCACAGATTGGGGTGAAGGTTGGGAAGGGCATCAATCTCAACATGGCATGATGATACCTTCATAAGGAAGGCTTCTGATACATTGAAACCAAGAAAGGGTTATATTACAATGGTCATGAATGACCTGGTTGATTACTGATAAAACACATTCCTTCCTGAGATGGCTGCACATTGGAAATACCTGGTTGAGTTTGTTGTTGGGGATATAGAAAGGGTTGTTGAGAAGGTTCCAGACAACTTTGTTGAATGTTGTTTGATCCTTGTTGTCCAGGATGAAATAACAGTTCAAGAAAATGATGAGGAAAAGAAGCAGTGGGGACCAGAGGATGAACAGCCTTTAAAGAAAAAAGGAATGGGCAGGGGACTCCATCAGTCAGATGTGATCTATTTGACATATGGATGGTTGAAGGAGGCAAGTCAAACCTTTGAATATGGGAAGAATTATGAATGTTATTGGACAGGTGAGCTCTTTGTCAAACAAGTATGGTTTTTCTGCACAGTCTAAATCATCATAGGAAAGGCTAATTAGACCTTAGTTATAGGAGAAGATCATACCAACATTTGAACATTTGCATGGACCAGGATATCAAGTGCTTATCCTGGTGGACAGTTCTCAGGGGCATAGTGCTTATGCAGAGGATGCTCTATTGACATCCTGGATGAATCTGTGCCCAGGTAGAAAGCAGGCCCATATGCATGATGGCTGGTTCTTGTAACACAGTACAAAAGTGACTCAACCAATGAACTTTTCCACTGATGTTCCTCATTTCCCTAATCAACTAAAGGGAATGAAGGTTATCCTCCAGGAGTGTGGTCTCTGGCATGATGGCTTATGGATGCAGTGTAAAGAGCACCCTCTTAATGCCACTGACTATTGTGCAAAGCACATTCTCAATTGCCAGCTAGACTTTGCATCTCAGAAGTCACTTGTGCAAGAAGTGATCAAAGATGCTGGCCACATTTGCCTTATGCTCCCTAAATTTCCACTGTGAACTCAATCCAATTGAGTTTTTCTGGAGTACTGTTAAGTGTTGGTTACATAAAAATAGGGACTACACTTTTGGTACCCTTCAGAAGAACCTCCAAAGGCAATGGCTTCAGTAGACATTCATACAATCTGGAAATGGGAGCATTGTATATATTGGTGGATGGATGCATATCATGATGGCCTTGCAGTCAAGGAGGCTCAACACTGTCAGAGCCTTCAGTTCTTGAACATATACCTCACATCACTGTGTGCCTGAGATGCTGACACAAATGTTTGACAGACTTTAGCTATCTTGATTTGGTAGTCCTTCCATGTTTGGAATGATTATGTCATTATACAAATTTTGCCCAGAGTTTGGAAAAAATAACTTCTTCAGTTTTTGTCCAATTGAAAAACCCTATTGTGGAAGGTAGTGGATTGAGTGAAAGGTAGAGAGTGGAGTATATTATATTACACTAGTGTCAGGTAGTTTTATATATTATATACATGAGTCATCATACATTATAGGGTAACTTTCTGTGCTCTGTTGTACCATAGGTCAATGGCTCAACTTGATGTCTCTCAAATTTTTGTTTGTGTAAAGGCTTTGTAAGTGTATTGGCAGAAATCCAGACAATAACAGATTTCAATTTTCCTTTCCCTTAATTTTTCATGAATAAAATGATGTTTGATATCAAAATGTTTCATTTGTTTGTGATATTGAGGGTTTTTTGTGATTGTGATAGCCCCCTCATTGTCACCATACAATATATTTGGTCCTGCTTGTGGGTTGACAAGCACCCAAGTACCCATTTTGTTTAATTGATCTAGCTCTGCTTTTACTGTCTTTTCCCATTCTGGCCATTCAGGGGACATTATTGCCTCCCTGAGTGATTTAGGTTCTGTGTTCCTGAGATCAGTCTTGTTACAGACTTCACTTCATGCCCATTAACCTCTCAGAGCCTTGGTTACAAGCCCAGATTCTGCAGATTGTATTCAGTTTAACCTTTTCCCCATTTCCATCAGACTTTTCTCCTTGTAAATACTTTTCTCTGCCCCTGTTCCTTCTGTATTTTCCTCATCAGATCCTCCTACCCAATTATCTTGTGTTTTTCCATTTATCTGTAGCTCTTCCCTTTACCCTTGATTACCTCCTGCTTATCTTGGTTTCTCTATTATCAGATGTTTCACTTTGCCCCTGTCCTTTCAGATGTCTGGACACCTTGCAGACAGACTCCTTATTCTGGTATCTTCACCACAGTTATCAGTTTACTTGTCCTCTGTATTCTCCTTTGAGTAGTTACTATTGTTTTCCACTTAACTACTATTCTCCAGACTTTATCCTGACTACTAGTATATAAGTAGGATTACTACTGTTTGTACCCTTCAGTCAGAATATCAACTTGGGCTTGTCTCCTCTCTCCTGCCTATCCACTACAAGTCTACTCCTCAGTCTGGACTTGTCCTATCCTTGTCTGATCTCTGTCTGCTTGTCCACTTGAATTCATAGTTGGTCAAGTGAGGCCACCACAGTATTAGAGGGGTGCAACACATAAGTTGAAGCCAAGGCCTCAACCCCATGTCTGCACACATCTGCCTATGGTCCACTCCTATCTGGAGTCAGTTCTTAACAGTATATTTTGACTCAAACCTCTGGTATTTTTCTAAACTTTTATGCCATCTATGACATGTAGTGCTGCATGAGCTCAAGGAATCATCATTCCAGAACCTGTTCTTCCCCACACAAATTGTGAATTCTCTTTGACTCCTGCTCCACATCAATCTTCTTCCAATATGACCTCTACTACTACTACTGTTATGAATGTTTACTCTGAGAACACTGAGGAGATGGAAGAGACTGAGAACCAATCACTCAAAGAATGGGAACTGATGAAGTGCATGATGGTAAGCCTGTGACAAGAGATAACAGAGCTTAGGCAGACACTGGATTGGGAGATGTGCAAGAAAGTGGATGAAGTGTGCCAGTATCATGCAGTCTACTTCCCCTGTGATGACAATTTGTGATGATGAACTTACCCTTTCCATATCTAGACATTCCACTTCTATATTCAGAACAGGTATCAATTCTGTTCTCTCTGTTGTACTTGTATTGCATCAATTATACTTGCTCTTGCAGACTTTCATCCTATGCCTTATGCTCTTTTCTATATGCCTTATGCATCTTATGTCCTATGCCCTATGCTTCCTTTTTATGCTTCCCCTTTTACATTCATTGTCTATGTTACATTTGATCTACTTCCTTAAGTAGTCATATGGACTTGTATATGTATGCTGCCTGGACATGTAGATTAGCAAGTCTAATCTTAACATTGTGTTACCTCCTACCTCACTGTGTTATCTCTCAGTTGAGTTAACTGTTAAGTGTATTCCTCTCTTCACCCTTGTTAAAGCTTCCTCTTTGGCTTCTTGTCAATGTTGATCCTGCAGAGTGTGTGATCTATATGAGTTCACTGCCTAGAGACAATGTGAACAGCCACCTGAGGTTAAACTGAGCAACTCCTTCAGACCCATACAGGACAAGGACCACTGCTTGCCCCTCTTACAAGGATAGGCTCTGACTTAGGCATCATTCAGCCAAAGAAGAAACCTTGTAACAGGTTTACATATAGTAGTCTGATTACCTACTTAGGGAAGTAGATCAAATCACACATATAGGAATATAGTAAAGGGTATAAGTGTGTCCAAAGAGACATAATCAAGCCAAGCTATAATAAGTCCACTGGGGCAAACATAGGTCAAGGTAAACAGGAATGTTATAGAAGAGACAAAAAGTCATAAAGTCAAATATAGTACGAGGTCCAAGGATAGAATATACAAATATAGTTCCAATCACAGGTCATCATTACAAGGAAAATAGATGCCATGGTACCTATTGGCATCTTTGACCTTCTCACACAGCTCCCAGTCAACAGCTCCCAGTCAATCATTTGGCACAGTTCTGCTGTTTTATACCACAGGCTATTCATTTGTCTGCTTCATCAACTCCCATTCTTTCATTTCTTCAGACTCCTCAGGCATCTCAGGTTCCTCAGCTGTCTTAGAGTTTGTGATATTTATAACAATATAACCCAGTATCCAAACCATACTCAGCAGTCCACAACACTTACTACCATTCCAATGCATGCTGATGTTCCCAACTATATAGATAGTTTAGTGGAAGATGAAAATTATGTGAATTTCCTTTGACAAGTCCTTGCCACTGCTCCCAAGGGGAACTCAAATTGTGGTTCATAGAGATAACATAATTGAGCACTAGATGCATGACTACCTAGAGATTCTGTTATGAACCCTCAGTGCAACCACCACAACATTATTTATCATGTGCTAATCCATGAACTAGGCCTAGACAGCACTGGCTGTCACACCACTCAAGACCCTGACTACTCAATCAATGAGTCCATGCATTATTGCAATGCTGCATTTGCCAACTGTTGCCTTCCTGGCCATGCATCATTATTCTCTGAGGACTGGCCAACTCCCAGCCCTCTATTCTACTCTACCAACAGGATGATGACCGAGATCTTATGCATTGCCTGGGAGAATGCTCCCTTCACCCATGTCTTTGATCCCAATGGGCTGTACATCCAAACCATCCACAACAACTTTGACTCCACCTGGGCCCACAGTTGGAAAATGATTCCTTATGCAGGAGAGCCACTTGTATTCCTCCACCCCTACATGATGTATCCACCTGAGGTTGTCCTGCATATTATCAAATATGAAGTCACCCACAGACTCTACTTTTGAGAAGTAGAAGTCTACTGCCTCAACCTGAACACTGACAAACCTCTGGCTATCCCTCCCTGTCATACACAGCTCCCTCCACTCTTCTCAGTCAACTCCAATGTCCCCAGCCTCAATGAGTCAGAACCTATGCAGCCTGCAGTTGATCCTCCTCCATATCCACCTTCCTATGTCACCACAGACATCTCCTCATCATCCTCATCATCATTGCCACACTGCAGCCTGCTCTACCTTCATGAATCAGACTCTTCAGAAGAACTGCAACCCTCTACAGGGTATTCCACTATTCCCCACTCCAGCTCATCTCCTGACTCATACTCCTCCAACTCCACCAATGGACAACTACACTCTAATATGGACTTGTAGTATTACTAGTAAAATAGGTCATTTCATCTCTTATACTCTTGACTATTCATCTAGTATCCCTGTATCTTAACCAAATCCTGATTTGGACTGTTTTCCTTATTTAGTTAGTTTCCTTCTCTGTCTCCATTTCCTATTCTGTCTTAATTCTTGTATCTCTCTGTGTTATGACCTTTGTATGAACTCAGGTTGCAACTAAGGCAAAGGCTTGAGGATGA
>JAEUWN010000396.1:0-12753 GCA_018524465.1 Podaxis pistillaris
ATTACTGCCCTGTTATTCCAGGCGCAGCAGCCTCACCCCCACCACGAGCCGTTCCGTGGAACAGCTGACTCAGCAATGGCAGACGCCCAACCAGCGCCTGCTTCCCAACCCTCAACCCAGGCCCCGGTGCCTCCCCAGCCCCCGGCCCAGGCTCCCGCTCCATGTGACAGGCCCAGACCTCCCTCACATGCCCCTGCCCTCCCACGCAACAGGCCCAGACCTCCCTCGCATGACATCAAGACCGGCCCTCCAGCCCCTCCCTCTTCCAACTGGCGCAAGCCATATTTTGCCACTCGGGGTCCAACCCAGCGGCAATTTTTCCTGGACACCAGTGCTAGCGACTTAGCTAGCGCTCGTGTCTCCCTTCAATCCCTAATAATGCACTTCAATCAAGCACTCACCCGGGCTAAGTCAGCGCTTGTCGTCAACTCTGGTCGCTTCCACTCCGGTGTCATCGCCTTTTCAACAGGTGGTGTCCCTTCCCAGGCAGACCTCCAAATGGTCGCTGCCTCACTCCCCTCCGTGCTCAAGAGCGCCTCTGTCACCCTCCCCGTGTCCCGATCTTTTATTAAGATTGTGGACGTCCCTTTCTTCTCTGCCGATGGTTTCACTCTGACGGCTGATCAAGTCAAGACCGAGGCTTCGGCCTCCTCCTTCTTCCCCACCTCCGACATGCATCATATGCGTGTTGTCCGCAATTCTGCCAAGTCCGATACCGCCACTGTGTGGATGGACTTGGTCGACCCTCAGCGTGGCACCCTTGCCACCTCCCTCATCAACAGGCACATCATGATCAATGGTGCTTCCTGTCTCATCAAAGGGGCTCACGCCCACACCGGCACACCTCAGTGTCAGCGCTGCTGGCGCTGGGGTCATCCTTCTGACGCCTGCCGCGCTCAAGCGCCCAGGTGTCCTCTCTGTGGGGGCCCTCACTCCGAGGCCTCTCACCGCTCCATGGCTGGGTGTTGCAAGGGCAACCCTAAGGCGACTCCCCCCATCTCTCCTGCTCTGGCAGGTGATCCCTGCCCCCATTCCCCTCAGTGCCTCAACTGTTCTGGCACCCACCCTTCCAATGACTGCCAGTGCCCCTACTGGCGACATCACTTCGATCGGGATTGGATCCACGGTCAATACCAACGTGATGCAGAAGCAAAGAAAGCCCCCTCTGGGGGCCATAAGGGCTAATGCATCACCCTATGCCCCCCTTTCCTCTGCTCACTCTTCCGTGGCCTCGGACCGCCTTTGTTGACTGTCTCTTTTCATTCATGTAGCTCGGGGCACCTGTAATTTTTGTCTCTGTTGTTTTTCTTTCCTTTCTCTCTCTTAACCATTGGGACTGCTACTGTGCACCCGTTTGCCTAGATACTCTTTGTAGTAGATCGATGACAGCAATAAACTTTGATTTAAAAAAAAAAAAAAAAAATGGTTGCTGAGACACAATCATTCAATCTCTTAGATCAACCTTATTGTTGGGAACTACTTCAAAAACAAGCATGTTGAGTTTCTTGACACAGCAGGAAAGGCAAATAATTTAATTGCATGGTTACAAAGTAAAACTGGAGTCCTCAGGTTGATATGAACTGCATCAGCAACTCTGGGGTGCCATGAGCTATCTGTTATTCATCCAATCCCAACCTGATGGACAGCATTCTTTCTCACCTATTCATACTTGCCTGAATTGCATGAAACCTTGGAATATATCATATCAGCTGATAATCTCAAACCAGCTAATGAGCATATTATTATACCTCTTAGCCCTCCAGCTGCAAGAAACAAGGCCACTGAAATGGTTTTGCTCATCAAGAATCCATTATTTTGGCACTCTCTCACTCAGTATGAGGTTTCAATGATTGTTGATTATCAATTAAAGCTGAATTTGATGCCTAGGATCAAGCTCCATCTTGAGCCACTTGCAATAGCTGCAAATATTACACAGTCTACATTTTGCTGGCTCAATGAAGTTTTGACCACATTTGGCCACTTGTTTCATTCCTATCAAATATTACCTACAGATGATGACAATCAGCAAGCCTGTGATGCCATTTTACAAAGTCTTGAGGATTGCTGGGCAAAGGCAGACCAACCTGTATTTGTAGCAGCAGTAATTCTCAACCCATTTTTCAAGCTCAACTTGTTCCAAAAAACCATATATTTCACATATGGTGTAATTGACACTCTTCTCTCAAATCTCTGGGTCAGTTTCTTTGGTGATCCAGCTCCCACTGATGAGAAGAGAAATGAGGTTGCTGCTACACTAGCATTGTATCAGTGGAGAGTAAACCAGTTACTCACAATCTGAGACTGGATAGACTGGTATGGCATTTGATAAGTGAGGAAATAGTGAGTCTTGAGGACAACCAGAGAAAGTTAAACTGGATTGGTAATAGATGGGAATGTTGATTGAGAGCTTAGTAGTCAAGTGAAGATGAGGAATCTGAAAACTCCAGTGAAGAAAGTATGCTACTACAGAGGGGTTTAAATACTGTAGGGAGTAGCTACACTGGGTATAGGGTATAATACATGCATGAGTAAGAAACATAAGGCATACACACACATAACATGAATAAGATGCATGTAAAGTTCAATAATAGTTGAAACATGACTCTACTGTATGCTACAGGAGTCATAAGAAGCATTAAATGTTTCTACAAGCCACAATCCATGAGGGTATGAGTAATACTACCACAAGCCATATGTCTATGCAAGTGATATGTATCTAATAATAGCAAATCATCATAGCATGAAGCTATGGAGAGTTCCAAAAATATATCTGCTCTATCAATGCAGAGCAAATATGTCAAGGATTCAGCATGTTCTGCCAATGGCAAGTATACATGTAAGTGTAATGCTGATTAATTCCTCAACACCCACAGAGCTCTGTGATGATATTTGAGCATATCTTAATAATACTGGGCCACGATTTGGTAGTTTTAGTCAATGATGTGACAATCTTTGTTATGCTGCAGATGGAAAAGTAAGATAAAATATTTTATTCTTTGTGAAGTTTGCACTGATGATTTCACATAGCAGACATCCCTGGATCTGCTCCAAATATGGGAAGATGCAATCTTTCCTGGGGAGGTGCCCAGTGGTTTATATCATCTTGCAATACACATTCTCTCCATCTGTGCAAACTCAGCATCCTGTGAACGCCTTTTTAGCATGCTTGGGTTGATCCTGACAAAGCTTCGGATGCGCCTCCCAAATAAGCGACTTCTTGTCCTTGCTAAACTCAAGATGCACTCTCGAGACAAGATCCTACAAACGACACCCAAGGCAGACCTTCGGAAACATGTTGGGTCATTAAGTGACCAAAGGAACTACACAAACGAGTCACCCAATGTACATCCCTCCACCATGAACAGCTCCGAGGAATCTAGTTCATCATCCTCACGTGCGGCATCGATTTCTGGCAACTGCAGCACATATTTACTCATAGCATTGGCTGATGAGATGATTCAAAACCTTGCTGCAGACAATGATGAAGTAACAACCTATGACCAAGATCAAGACCCCAACACAGGTTTTCCGGTAACACTGAGAAGTCTCTTTGACTTCGGCTCACCTGCGTGGTCCTTAGATAAGCGGTATAGTGCTATTCGAAGCTTGGATGAAGAGTTGGAGTTCTATCAGCTGTTGGAATTTGATGCTGTCGGAGATGAGGATATTGACCACGAGCTTGAGGCGGTCATTGAATCGGTCCTTTTTGAAGGCTAATGGTTGGGTTACGCAATGTATATTATACTTGTTCGTGTTCAAATCTTATGTTCCCCGGAGTTCAACGGTGTATTTCTCGTAGCTTGACTATCTCATCAATCTGTCCAACAATGTGCGCTAGACCTATCTGGGCAACAAATCCGTGTGAAAGTCACTTTGAAGCCACTGTAGTCACGACTTGACTACAATGGCGGAGCAAGTGACTTTTGGTGGCGCCTCCACGACTTCTGTCAACACTGCCCTATGGCTAGGGCTTCGGAAATACGCAATGGGACATCAGCTGTCAGCTGGGTTCCAAAACCTCGATTACCAATTGATCTTAGTAAGCGTGCTACAGGACTCGCTACAGCTACAGCTACAGCTACGGCCTATTTTGAACGCGGCTAATCTGTCACAGCGGCCTCAACGTGGCTTGGGTTGCCTCAAACCGGCTCAGCGGACTTTTCACTGGGACTCAGCACTGGCTGGCAGGGCGTGACAAAGGTTTTGGCTCATTTTCGGGCTCTGGACTTCAGAAAAATTGAAGAACGTCAGAAATAATACCCTCATGTACCATGTAAAATTTGAAGCCAAAATCTTGAGTGTGTGGAGAGATATTCACGATTCACCGAAACCCCCGGGCCACCGAAACGAGGGATGACCATAGTACGGGGTGGGTCGAAAAGTGGGTGCTATTATGAGCGTGGAGAAACCCTTGCCAAGCAAGGGAATGAGGTTCTGTTGCCAGTTGTTGTACTTGACGCTGGGAGTGGGAAATCGGATATCAGCGTGGGATGCCAGCAGCGCATCGCTTATCGATGAAGCGACTTCGCCTCTCCCCTCTTCAAACACTTGAGCCCTCAGTCAGCTCTGTTAACTATGAATTTCAAAGATATATTGGGTAAGTTGGGAAGAAGGAGGGAACGGGAGGAGACCACCAGTGACAGCTTGGCGGAGCGCACCCCATCTCGCGCCCCATCTCGCACCCCTTTTACTCTATCGACCTCAAGAAATTCGACTCAATCGTTTGAATTAAACGATTCTGTTCCCAGTGCAGGTTCGTTGTGAGCTTTTATCTGTTTCAGAACTATGTGTATCTTTCATTCTTCCAGAGGAACCTCAATACACTGCCGAGTCAGGGCAAATCACCCACGACATTACATCCCCTGGAGTGACCGCAGATAATGGCGAGTCTGGACAATATGGAGGAAGCAATGCCGACTCTGTGGGTGCTGAGACTAGTGTTGGATTTGGGCGGCGTCGAAACCGGGGGGCGTCCAGGAGGTCCAGGCCAGCTCAAAGCGACTCCAGGTCCAGTCAAAATCAGGATGACGTTAGGCCATCCCAAGAAGCTCGCAGCACTCGTTCAAGCTCACCCAGTCCAGGGGGGTTTTTCACAAACGCCCGAGATTTCGAGCTTAATAGTGCCACTTTTATTCAGACCGCTCATGTAAATCCTCGGATATCAGGTATGTTCTCACTCCAAACAAACCTAACAGTACATTGACCTTTTATCTGGTAGCCCTGGAAGCGCTTAAAAGCATTACAATGCCCGGGGCAGCCTTTAACGCCCTGGCCCGAAATCCACCACCGAAGTGTCATCCAGGGTCTCGGAAAGAGCTGACCGAGCGAATGCATACCTGGCTTGCAGATGAGGACCCTTCGTTCAATATGCTCTGGATTACCGGACCAGCTGGGGTCGGCAAGTCGGCGATTGCACAGACTTTTGCGGAGCACTGCCATGCAAATGGGCGACTCGGAGCTTCCCTGTTTTTCTCCCGCCACGAGCGTGACGACATCTCTCGGGTCATACCCACTCTGGTTTACCAACTTGCTCTTCGTTATCCCACTTACAAAACGTCACTCGCTCATATATTGGACAACGATCCTGGAATCTTTGAACAGGATCTGTCCACGCAGTTTAAAAAGGTGGTCCAGGAACCAATCCAGGGCTCGCACATGGCAGAGCTCTTCAATTGGTCAGGTCCGTCGGTGGTCATACTAGACGGACTGGACGAATGTAGGGACCGGAATGGCCAAATCAAACTCGTTGAGTTGATCGAAGAATACATCCGCTCCGATCCTCATCCGCATCCGTTCTTGTGGGTTATCTCCAGTCGTCCAGAGGCTTACCTGAAGAAAGTGCTCCCGAAAGCTGACATTGGCACGCCAACCCGCTATGTTCGCAAAGACTTGTCCGTTGACGATGCTGAAGCTATAATGGATGTATCCAGTGTCCTACGCGCAGGTTTCAACGACATCCGTGAACACCACTCAGACATGTTCGATGAAGCCGAGGAATGGCCAACCGAAGCACAACTTCGCCGGCTGGCAGATGCGTCATCCGGTTATTTCATGTTCATCTCGTCCATCCTCAAGTTTGTCATGGATGAGGAACGTGGGGATCCAAGAGCCCAGCTCGAGATTTGTCTAGATTTCGTAGATAACCGTTCCACATCCGAGACAGTAAACCCATTCCATGCACTCGATCTTCTTTATCAGCAAACCCTTTCCAGCGTACACGCCGCAACCCTTCCGACCACCATGCGCATTCTTGGATTATGGGCCTTCTCAACCGAGAGCCTCACGGTCCGGGACATGATGACCACTCTCAATATCCCGCTGTACAAATTCTATGCTGCCCTCAACAACCTTCATGCAGTACTGTATGTCCCTCCCCGAGAAAACGCTGGTACAGAAGGTCTACAATCCTATCATTCCTCTTTCCCTGACTTCCTCCGCGATCCAAAGCGTGCAGGCCCGTTTGCAGTGCAAAAAACCTCCCTTACTGTGCCCGACCCGGTCCAATTGTTCAATCAGTCCCCAATGGAAAGTGCTGACGACCCAACCGTAAACTTGGTCTCCGAAACGCTGCCTCAGCAGCATGGGGGGCCATTACTCGAAGACATAAAGGCCGAGAGTCTACTGCTGGAACCTGGAAGTTCATCGTCGCGCCCTGCCCCCCCTGTTGCCGCCACAGAAAGGGAGTTTTCAGACTCTGATGCTCCCGAGGTTTTATTCACGCCAGGTGCGACACTTGGTCTGCGGCTGTATATTTGCTAATGTAAATCCTATTTCAGGCACTTCTAGTAGTATTAGCAATCCGGAACTCAAGAGAGGATCTCGGTCAGGTCCCTTCCCAGAGATTCGCGGCTTCTCCAAAAAGCTCGAGGTAATGTTGAAAACTGGAGCGCAATCATGCGGGGTATTTATGTATCACTATTCCAGATGTCAAGGAATGAGCGACTCCTGGGGACTCTGTCAAATGTTTTGCGTAGTAAGCAGAAACGAAAGGCGCTCCTTGAACTGGAGAATGAGCGTGCACAACTTATGATAGACTATTTGGATTTGGTAAGGGTCTCACCGACTGTTCTGCCAATCTACAACCTTTGCCCTTATCTCGCTTCAAGGTTCTCCTCCGGCCAAACATATCAATACCCTGGCTTCGGAAACATACGACGATTGTCCTATACCGGCTTTGCAAGAACACGAGCCTCTATCCTCAATGCTACGTTCAGCAGGGTATAGAAATTGATGCACTCGAAGATGGTGGGACGTTCAGTGATGTTTTCCGAGGGCACAAGGACGAACAGATCCTATGTGTGAAAGTTGTACGTACCCAACAAAAACCAGATACTGACGCTGTGTTGAGGGTAAGGTCTTCTTACTTTATCGAGATCTTTCTTCCACCAATTCTTACCACCATTAGGTTTATTCCAAAGAAGCAATTCTGTGGGGTCAGCTGGATCATCCTAATATAACGCCGTTTTATGGCGTTTATTACCTCGACGAAGCGCGCAAACAGGTCTGCCTTGTATCCCCCTGGATGAGTAACGGCAATATTGTTGAGTTTTTGAAAGGGCATCCTGACATACCACGAGGGCCATTTGTTGGTGTCTTCTTTTTCTTTTTTATGACGCCAGGCTTACTCAACTTGATTCGAGGTCTATGACATCGTCGCTGGTCTTGAATATCTCCACTCTCAGAGCCTGGTCCACAGTGACCTTAAAGGGGTCTGTTCGCCCTTGCATGTTTGCCCGAGTCATATTTTTGATTCAAATGTACACAGAAGAATATTCTTGTGAATGACCTTGGAAGGGCTTGCATCACGGATTTTGGGCTATCCTTCCTCCGAACCAACGAGACCTTAACCTACACAATTGGAGCGAGTACTGTTCGAGGTTGCACGTATCGCTGGGCTGCTCCCGAGTTGCTTACGGAGACAGGCACCCCTTCGACCCCTGAGAGTGATGTATGGGCTTTCGGGTGTGTTTGCTTTGAGGTACGTGCATGTGCGTCATCGCAACGCATGGCATACTGGTTTAACTTTGCATGATAGGTGTTAACAGGGTCACCGCCGTTCCCTGAGTGCCGAGAAGACGCGGGCATCATTTTAAGCTTAAGTCGAGGCAAATTACCGAGCGGGTCAAAACCAGCAGAAGTTTTGGCAGGGGTAGATGAGTACATGTGTGAACTGATGAATCGTTGTTGGAAAGCGGACCCCAAGGATCGCCCGTCATGCCAAGAAATTGTAAATGAATTAAAGTCGAAAGGGATAACACGAGAACCCATCGACGAGGCTCTAGGTAGCATGGGAGACCACAAGCGGCGTTTCCAGGTGACTATGGGAAAGAGTGCGGACATGGCGGTGGATCTAACTAGGATTGAAGAAATTTTCAATGAAGTACGTTGTTTTCTTGGTTAGTAAACGCTTCCTGGCGTTGACCATTGTCCTTACAGTTGGATACAACCCCTCTGACGGGCCATGGCGGCGATGAGTCATGAATGTAGATTTTTGAGTCAAGATTTTTGGGAAGGCAATTCTAGGGCATACATACGTGTACCATACCTGAATTGTAGATGTCATCTGTGCATACATATGTGCTGACGTATGAGGTTGGGTGCTTATGTACGACATCTTTCCGTTCTGCCACTTCGTGACTCTACCCTTCCCCTTATTCGAAATCCTCTCCAATGCATTGACGGTTAGCTCAGACTCACCCAGAAATCTTCGCGTCAGTTTGCCCAATCAACCCCTCGTGCCGGCTCCCCTCCGTCCTCTGAGGATGAAATGTGGTTGATAAGGCCCAGTAGGTGCATACGCCATGGCTGAGCGTGTCGTCGCAAAATGATTTATGACAAGCCGGAGCCTGCCCCCCATCGTCTCTTGCCCTTACCCGCAGCCGCTCAACCAATACCTCGACTGTACCAATCTCTAGCTTCCTCAGCCTCTCTTTTCCTCGGAATCCTAGCCCTCACTGGTACATATCTAAGCCCTCGACCAACACTTCCATTCGCTGCCGTTAATCTTCGGCGATGGCAGCAGCAATAGCAGCGGCACAAGCGCCCCATCCAGTGCATAGTGACACCCAAGGTCGCTGATGAAAGGACATCCAACATCAACACCAGCACTGTATCAGTGCTTCACATATCCACACCCATGGATAGTAGCATGTACTGGGGATGTAGGCACGATAAGCAATGCCGTTCTCGTACTCGCATCAGACACCTGATCCACTCGGAGTAAGCCCAGTACAAGCACCAGAGACAGCTACAGTAGATTGTTCACAAGATCTGGTACACGATGGATGGGGGATGATGGCCCAGTGGTGGGAACTTGGTTGGAGACGACCATGGAATTATGAGTTAGTGTACAGTATTTTGGTGGGGTTTACCGGTTAGGGTTGATTGTATCATCATGCCTGGTGAAGATTAAGAAGCAAGGATTTCATGGCAAGGGATTCGGCCTCCTTTAATGTGTAAGTGCTTGACTTTTCTGACTTGCATCATGGCCCTGGTTGACTAAATATATTCCTTAAGACACAGTGTTGGCAACAAAGAGGCATTATTGATGGTGATATGACTTTTGCCTCGAAATTACACACCATGAGTCTTTCATACCTACCTTTTGCAAGTTCCTTCCTGTGTGTTGAGGAATGAATCAGCATGATGCTTACACATATATTTGCCATTGGCACAACATGCTGCATCCTCGACTCATACACTCTGCATTGACAGAGCAAATATATTTTTGGACCATTCCATAGCTTCATGCTATGATGTGTTTCTATTATTAGATATACAACACTTGCATAGATGTACAGCCTGTGTTAGTATTACTCATATCCTCATGGTTTATGACTAGTAGAAATGCTTTATGATTCTTATGACTCCTGTAGCATACAGAAGAGTCATGTTTCTTCTATTATTATACTTTACATGCTTTTAACTCATGATATACATGTGTATGACTTATGTTTCTGACTCATGCATGTAACATACCCTATGCCCAGTGTAGCTACTCTCTACAGTATATAAACCCTCCTGTGGTAGCATACTTTCTTCACTGGAGTTTTACATTCCTTGTCTTCACTTGCACTACTAAGCTAACCAACATTCCTCACTATTGTCAACTCAGTATCACCTTCTCTGGTACACCATATGACTTGCCTCTACCTACCTTCAGTGGTCTCATTCCTGTCCTACCAGAATCAGATTGTGAGTAACTGGTTTACTCTCCACTGATGCAATACTATTGTAGCAGCAATCTTGTTCTCTTCTCATCAGGTTATGGGCCCTGAGACTCTCCTTCCAAGGATTCTCTCCTATTAATTTAGGATTGAGATAAAGATGTCTTGGGAGACTACCTGATTGTTATCTGTATTGTTCACATTATGCTAATACCCCATATTCTTTATGCTTAGTTGAATTTTTATCTGCCAACTTCTTTGATATTACAGATATGGCATCAGCTATTGCTACCTCTTCCCTTCCTAAACTTGAGGGCCCCTCTAATTACAAGTTCTGGGCTTGTTGCCTTCAAGGAGCTCTTTCCTTGATTAGTGTTACTGATTCCACAGAGTCAGGCTGGACCCTGACCAATGGAACTGTGACAGCACCTGGCCAGAATGATGTGGCTGAAATGGCTCAGCAGAACCAGATGAGTATGCAAGCCTTATCTGTGATCAAGAATACCTTGCCTGATTCAATGCTACTCCATGGCAAAACAGATCCTGAGTGGTTATGGACTTATTTGCAGACTCAATTCAGTATGCTAGGTCCAGCTCATGTATATGGACTGTTTAGCTGTGCTCTGAAGAAGAGAATCACTGGCAAGAAAGATGTTGCAGTTGATATTGCTGAAATGGCAACTCTCTTTGCTCAGGTGGAAGAAGCTACTGCAGCTATCCCTGAGGTACTCAGAGCAATGATTCTTCTTTTAGCTATTCCAGATGATTGGGATTCAGTCCAACAATCCTTGTTGACCAACAAGACAACCATTGCTAGCCTAACATGGCAAGTGGTCTCAGATGCTTTAAATGCAGAATGGGCATAGAGGAGTGGATGTAACAGAATGTCTGCTCATACTGCTAATGTTGCTACTGTATCTAAGGCTAAACTCCCAAATGACTAAGGCAGTCCCTCTGCCTGGAACAAGTCACATCCTGGCCCACCTTGGAGTTGATTTATTCCTCAGCCTGTCAGCTGGGATAAGTCCTCCAACAGTCCCAAGCCTCAAGGACAACAAGGTGGTCAGCCTGGTCAATGGCAGACCATCAAGCTGAAAAAGAAGAGGACTCCCAAGAAGAAGAAGTCCCCCAACATCATGGCCAAGCCTGCCAATTCCATAGTGGGTTTTGCTGCACCTGCCTGACTAGCAGCTCCAGACATACCCAGTCCCCCTGTTGGTGCTGGTAAACCATACACTGGTCCCAATATGCACCCTTTTGACCTCTTAGACTGGATCCAAAGGCCACAGGTGAATGCTCCTTGTGTTCCACCTCAGGCTCTGGTCCAGCAATGTCTGGCTGCCTCAGTCCTGCAGGATCACCCCTTGCTTCCATCACTTTCTCAACAGGTGTATTCTCAGAACTCCATTCCTATTGCCCCCACTTACTCTTCTGCCATCCAGGAGAAGTGTAAGTTTGAGGAGTTGAAAATAGAGGCAAGTAACCTCTGTTTTACTGCCATCCTTGAGCAAGAGATCATTGACCTTGCACAGGAAGCACAGGGAACCCTCAAGGCAATGAAGCACTAGTGGTCTGACACTGCAACTAAGTCATTGGACCAGCTTTACAAGGAACAAAAGGTTTGCACCCAATGCTATCATGACATCAATTGTACCCATAAGCTTCATGGTTATCCTATTAGACAAAGCATTCTGGATCTGATTGAGAAAACCTTATTCCTCATGTCACTAGAAGTAGCCAGCAAGAAAGTGAAATCCTTTGACAAAGGCTTCCTACCACTTCTAGGACAGTCTGGCCTTCTGCCCCCTGGTCATCCTGTCAAGGTAGGTAACTATGCTCATTGTGTCTGAATGGGCAAATGGACTAAAAATCCCAAGAAGGCCACTCCATCAATGCAGCACCCAGAGCAGCTGTATGATGTCATTGAAGATGCTCTTCGAGAATACAAAGAAGAGAAGCAATGCAGGGCTAAACTTCATGCCAAGAAGGGCAAGTTCAAGGCTAAAGGGGAAACCTCAATCCCACATGTGAGTCACTTTTATCAAGATCTAATGAACCAATTAATTCATTTTGGTGTCATTAAGGATACTTGTGACATTAACAAAAGCATATGTGTTAATCCTAGTACCTCATGCACTGGAAAGGGTACAGTAATGAGCATGACACATGGGTAGCTGAATCAGCACTGGAAAATGCTCAGGAGGTGTTGCAGGATTATCTCTGGAGGTTTCCTGGAGCAAAACCTATAAAGAGGGGGGGTACCCAATGGCTATAGCAACACAAGAAACCAACTGAAACTCAGACATGGATGCAGACCAGAGCAACCAAACCTTTGTCCCAACCACCTCATCACCCAACAACATCCTCATCACTGACATTGAGCAGCAGCTCAACAACAACAACCCCATTGAACAGTATGAGGAGCACATACAGCTTGCACAAGACATAGTCTGCCTCTGATGAGTCTTCAATGATGTAAAAGAAGCCACCCAGTTATTTACCCAAGCAGTCCAAGTGGTCATCCCACAAATACAGAAGTCAGCCAGAGGCTCAGGAAGAGCCACCCAGATGAACCAACACATCCACA
>JAEUWN010000395.1:0-63460 GCA_018524465.1 Podaxis pistillaris
CTCTCATGCATGAGAGTACTGCTATGGCCTTCCTGTTGGCCTCATCAATCTTGTTGAATTTCAAGAAAAATGCTATTGATCTCCACCAGCCATCAAACTAGCTCCTGTTTCCATCAAAAAACCCTGGTTCTGGGACCAATGATTTCCCTCCAGTCTGCTGTATTGCTGTTTCTTCAGCCATGTTATTGTTGAGTTCTTCTTTGTCTACAAGTTCTTCTGGTTCTGGGCCCTGTTTACTTTTGCTGTCTTCTGGTGCTGCTGCTAGTTCTTCTTCATTGGCTGGCTCTACTTGTTCTTCAAATTTGGATTCAGTGGCCTCTTCTTTGTCCATGTGTTTTGTTATGAATTGTATGCTAAACAATTCAAATTATGTTTTCTTTATCTTTTAGTTTTCTTTTCTCTTTGTTTGTACTTGTATCTTTTGAAAGTTGTTATCTTCAAATTAGTTTCAGATTCTCAAACATTAGTTTAGATAAAAATAGTTGACCTATTTTTATATAAACTTTAAAGTCATATGACATCATCAGATTGATAAGCTTTCTTCTATTCTTAGAAAGAAGTCCTTTGAAGTTAAAGAACTTTTTCATTAAGAAGTCTTCTATCTATTCTTAGTATAGATTGACTTCTTTCTGGCCCTGAGTTGATCTCTGAGTTGAGTCCTGGTACCTGAAGACACCTTATTAATTAGAAGTTCTTCTCATGATGTCTCACAGTAGATATACTTAGATACACTGTCCATAGGTATATAAGCCATTGACACTAACAAGTAGAAAGCATTGTTTCTACTTGGTTAGGTGGAGACTCAAATAGAAGTTTTTATCAACTCAAAGTGATATGAATTATAAGTTCTCTTTAATCTTTATCACTCTCTAAGTTGTTAAGTCTTCTATTGAGGTTATAGATGTATTATATGACTACTGAAAGGTTACTAAGAGACACTTTGACCTTGTTGTATAAGGCCAGTGTTTCAAGGTAGCTAATCTGTTAGTACATGAGAAGTCTCCTTTGATATGATCTGCAGATATGTATCAGGCCTCTTTATGGACCAAAGCAGCCTCACTATAACATGTTTGCTCTCAGTGATGCCTGAAAACTCTGCTACTGATGGCTCTCTGGTCTGCCCTAAGCTATATGGTGCTGGTGTTCCTTCTCAACTGTCTTGTTGCTAGATGTTGCTTCTGCTCATACACTGAGCCTCACTCCTAGTTGAGCACTGGTATCACCCCTAGCTGGGCCTCACACCTAACTGCACCCTAGTGTCACTCCTGATTGAGCCTTGATAAATGCCCCTTGGTGGGCCTTAGTGATTGCTCCTAGTTGAGCTGCAATAAATGCCCCTCATTGGGCCTCCCTTGTTGCAAGGTGAGTTGGTGGTGCTTTACCAAATGTTATGACCTTTGTTATGAACTTAGGTTGCAACTAGGCAAAGACTTGAGGATGAGCAAAAGGGAAAGAACTAGTTGGCAAAGCATGAGGAATACAGGTGCTCTACCTAGGGTTTATATACTGGTGAGGGGAGTGCTAAGAATAGGTGAAACATGGGTATGAGTAAGTGGTTGACTAAGGCAAAGTGTAGCAAAGGGCTGAAACATAAGATGAAATGGTACACTGAGTAAGTGTGTGCTAAATATAGATGAGACTGTAACAAAAAGTTTTGAAACCAAAGTGATCTGAACAAGTAAGGGTCTGATTTGCCTAAGATAGCAGCCTGATGCTTGGTGTGCCCACAACCCTCACTGAGCTTGGTCAGCTTTTAGCCAGTGCTTTGGTAACCTGGTCAGAGTCAGCCTTTAGTGCATCAGGTCCCATTTTATGGTGCACTTGGTGGATATTGGGTTGCAATTTGACATTGCTGCATATATTGACATGTATGCCCAAATATAATACATCAATTCTCAGAGGCACTGCTTCTCTGAGTGCTAAACTTTGAATATTCCTTGGTTTTTGTTGTAGAGTTTTGGTCTAGTCACATTAGGTTGGTGTGAGGCAGATTGAAAGCCAGCCCATACTGCATGAGGTTGCTTGTGGAGTATGCCAATGTTGGAGGATTCAATTACTTGGAAGTCTAAGTTCATTGAAGCCTGTGCAGATATAAAACCTCAGGCCAGTGGTTTCCTTGCAATATTACCCATCTTCTCCATAAGTTCCTAGAATTTTCAAGAGAAAAATCATCATGCAGAACATGAGTGCCATAAGTGTGTCACTTATGATACTGTATGCAGCCATACTAATATTTTTTCTTGTATTTTATGGTGATGGCAATGCTGCAATCCTGATTTCAGATCCATATCCTTCCCATTGGATGTGGTACTAATGCTTTAAGACTACTCATCATTGTCTATTTGAAAATGCTGCCTGAATTTTATATGACCCTCCCCCCTGCTCAATAGCTCATTTGTTAGTATCCTCACATAATAGATTTATTTATTTATATACACTTTCAATGAGCAGTTATATGAGTATCCAGCTTGCAAGCCTGCTCATTGAGGCCACTGTGTACTGAGGTATGGCATGTGCTTGGGGGATGGTGTTTACTCATGGAATGGCATGTACTTGGGGGATGGCATGGGAGAGCAGCTAATTCAGTGCTGGTGCCAACCAACCAACTGAGAACATGTCAGCCACCACTGTGCTATCAGCCATCATATCTCCTGGACCTTGTTTGGATCACTTCAGTTCTGAAACTTTTCTTTGCTTTTGGTATATACCCATCAAGTGACTGAGTCTTTATTGTATTTCTTCAATGGGAATCTTTGTACAAACGGACCATCATAGTACTCTATATTGAGGTGGTGACACGGCAATCTTCGCAGTCACCCACATCCACGTGCATATGATCTGCTCTACTCCACATAACCTCTTCATATTGTCTATGCTACAGAGGTTATGTTCAGAAAAACTACAGAGCCAGAGTAATATCCAAAACAGGCTGTGTCAGCCAAATATGCATACGAAGAGATATCGCGATAAGAAGGGGGAATCCAGCAGTGATTACACGCACCCACCACCCAGCGACCATCATGGGACAAGGAAAGGGGATGGGACTGGAGTTCAATGTTATGTGAATCATTGGTCAGAATGCGGGACCCTTTGCCATTCAAGTTCCAAACTCTATCACCATTAAACAGCGATGAGATAGACCGCGTGTCATCGGGCGAAAAAGCGACAGATGCCACCGAATCCGTGTGGCACTCCAGCTTGGCTTCCAACCTACGCGTCGTCGCATTCCAGATTCTGACGGTCCCATCAGACGATCCGGAGGCAACCCGCGTGCCGTCGGGCGAAAAAGCGACGAATCTCACTGAATGCGTGTGGCCCTCCAACTTGGCTGCCAACCTACACGTCGTCGCATTCCAAATCTTGACTGTCCGATCATACGATCCAGAGGCAACCCGCGTGCCGTCGGGCGAAAAAGCAACAGATGCCACCGAATGCGTGTGGCCCTCCGGCTTGGCCGCCAACCTACGCATCGTCGCATTCCAAATCCTGACTGTCCGATCATACGATCCAGAGGCAACCCGCGTGCCATCGGGCGAAAAAGCGACAGATGTCACTTTCTCCGTGTGGCCCTCCAGCTTGGCTTCCAACCTACGCGTCGTCGCATTCCAAACCCTGACTGTCCGATCGCGCGATCCTGAGGCAACCCGCGTGCCGTCGGGCGAAAAAGCGACAGATGTCACCTTCCCCGTGTGGCCTTCCAGCTTGGCTTCCAACCTACGTGTCGTCACATTCCAAATCCTGACTGTCCCATCAGACAATCCGGAGGCGGCCCGCGCGCCGTCGGGCGAAAAAGCAACAGATGTCACCGAGTGCATGTGGCCCTCCAGCTTGGCTTCCAACCCACCCGTCATAGCATTCCAAATCCTGACTGTCCGATCATCCGATCCGGAGGCAACCCGCATGCCGTCGGGCGAAAAAGCGACAGATGTCACCGAATCCGTGTGGCCCTCCAGCTTGGCTTCCAACTCGCCTGTCCTGACATTCCAAATTCTGACTGTCCGATCATCCGATCCGGAGGCAACCCGCGTGCCGTCGGGCGAAAAAGCGACGAATCTCACTGAGTGCGTGCGGCCCTCCAGCTTGGCTTCCAACCCGCCCGTCGTTGCATCCCAAATCATGACTGTCCGATCATATGACCCGGAGGCAATCCACATGCCATCAGGCGAAAAAGCGACAGATGTTACCAAATTCGTGTGGCCCTCCAGCTTTGCTTCCAACCCGCCCGTCATCGCATTCCAAATCCTGACTGTCCCGTCTTCTGATCCGGAGGCAACTCGCATGCCATCGGGCGAAAAAGTGACAGAAAGTACCCATGAATTCTCTTTGATGCAGAGCTCCATCAGTCCCCAGGAATCAGGTAGACCTAGTGTAACCCTTGCCGTCTGCTTCGATTGCGCACCATAAATTTGACGCATCAACGAATTCTTCGGAATCCACGTGAATGCAGACCGGTAAACCTCGAAGCAATTCTGCTCAATGCACCCAAAACCCAGTTGTAAGAATCGACGGGCATCATCAACGAGGGGCCGTAGATCTTCAATACCATTAGCTTGGAAGCCCTGTGATGGCGTCAGCGCATGAACTTGACTTCCTCATAGTCAATGCTTACCGAGAGAGCACTGCTGGCACTGAAAAGCGAATTAACCCCTGTTGCCAGTTGGCTGATCACGCTCAGACACTCCATCCAGTGCAAGAGGTGGCCATTCAGGAACTTGCGTACAGCACTGATAAGAGCTGGCTGCCTTGAGGTCCCAACCTCGCTCAAATGGGAGGCCCAGTAAACACATGCGTATCGAAGTGCCTCGGGGATTTTGCTGGCATTTTCAGGTGGGTTTCTTCTGTCCATGCGCGAGATAGTCAACTCCTCCGGGGTATCACAAATGTTATACCTGAGCGACTCGTTCATGAGCTCCAGGCATCTGAGTGCAAGCTCTCCATGGGCCATAGAGGGAATGAGAGCAAAGGAGGAGGAATGATTGCGTGAATAACGTTTGGGGTCTGTGAGGAATTCCGGGAAGGATGCATGGAAAGGGGAGACGGGGGCATTTTCTTCGGTGGGGATATGAATGACGGAGTTGAGTCGCGATAAATAGTTGGCGGGATCTGGTACCCCGGACAGCGTGGAAAGAGCGTTGATTGGTAATGGATGTCGGAGGAATACAACAAATGAGAGGAGTGTCTTCATGTGTAACAATTCCTTCTCTACCCGACCCTGATGGGCTCGGGTAAGAATATGTCTGTAGAGCCCATCGATGTCCGAGGTTTGTTGCTGGTTCCATGAGCGCTCTATCAGGTCAGTGAGGCGTTGCTCGTAATTGAACTCGCCATCTCGAATATAGCGCGCGGCTGTAGATGAATAGACGAAAAGTTTCCCAGAGTCCTTGACGATCTGAGACAATTCACTGTCGGGAGGCCACCCATCGTCCTTGTCAGGATTCCAGGTCCTCTTGATTTCGGCCAGCGATTCTTTCAGATACAATCGGATGTCGCTCTCCACTATGTCTTCCTCGATGTCGTGAAGCACAAGAGTCTCATGAGAGTTCTTTGAGGGCTTGAAGGCGGCAGTGATGAGAGGGTCAGGCCTGCTGACGAGGAAGAACTTGAGGGGGAAGCTTGATGCAAAATTGAGGATGAGCTGGATGAGGCGGTAGATGAAGCGGGGGTCTCTACACTCGTCGAGGGCGTCGATGACGATGATTTTGTAAACTCTGACCCCAGAGTCAACAGCAGCCTGCAACGGTTCAACGATAAGCTTTTTGAACTGCTCCTCCAAGTCATTCGACTTGACTAAATCCGGGTCTTCCTTGAGAGCCTTCACAACCTCCGCCTCCATAGTGGGTGAACCCTTGGAAAGTTGGTATGCCGCATCCGGGACGATGAGCCGTGGGTTATTGGTGTTATCTGAGGTTCTAGAGCAAAAGAAACTCGCCCCGAGCAGTTGCCGTTGGTCCAGGCGCTCGCACAGTGACTGCGCAATCGTCGACTTCCCGATGCCCGCCATCCCGACGAGCCAATACACCTTGGCACCCTGCTCGTCGGGAGCCCAGGCTTCCAACTTTCCAAGGACATTGACACGTGTGCCTGGCATGCATCCTGTGGGTTCACCATAGACGGAGCGCCTAGTTTTATACGAAGCGCCTTCAGTATGAAGTTGGTCAATTGGTTCTTTAATGATGTAACGTTCGCATCCAGTTTTATGCGAAGCGCTCTCAGAATGAAGTTGGTCTATTGATCCTACAATGGTGTAAGCTTCGCATCTTGCCATTCTCACCAAGGCGAGCAGCTTACGGGAATTCAACGTCTGCCGAGGGATTATATGAGCCGGGATGCACATTCTCAGATGTAGGATTGCTTACCTCTGAGATATTCTGTACGGTGACATAGGTATCAAGTTGTAGGCCAATCTGCGGAGCGTGATGAGTGCGATGGATACATGAGCACGATTTGTAGCTAGAATACCTACTTGGAAGCGTTCGCAAGCAGCGTTGAGGTTCCTCAACGTCTTTTGTATCGTCCCAGGGTCCTTCGAAACCGCGGCAATGCGGCTCCACAGTGGTCGATCTTGCAAGACCTTGATGCCTTCGACCAAGTTCTCGATATCTCTGCGAGATACCCAAAGGAAAGTCAGATCCTAATCCAGGAGGCAAGGCCGACACGCACGCGGAGAAACCCCGGACTCTCTCTTCAAGCGCATCGAGCACTTCTTTTTCCTTGTATGTTTCCACCAGTGATAGGATAGCTTTCGATCTCGTCTCGAGCTCCCTTAGCTCGTCCATATTCGTGGGTACACCCTGCGAATCGGACTCAGTCAATAGGCGAATACGATAGACATGGCTTACGCACATCGAAGATTTTATCAACTGTGAAGAACACACCGGCGACAGTTTTCAGGGGTGGACAGAGATCCGAACAATCCTTGAGTCCTCCTGCTACAACCGCTAACCCATCAAGGATATTTTTGCCCAATGTTTTCAGCTTCTCGCGTGGTTTTGGCGGGTTTTGTTGTAGTGTCGGGGTGGCATTTTGATAACCCCCATCAGCTGAAGGTGCTGGGGTTTGGACTTTTGCGAGAGCCTGAGGAGCGGTAGGAGCTCCAAGGACCAAGGCGCCGGTGGCAAGCACAGAGGTATTATCAGGCTTTTTCTTGTTGAGACGTTTCAGAAAAGAGGTCATTGAGAATCGACAAGCCTTCGATGAATGTACAATTGATGGGGGTCAAGAGCAAGTAGGATAGCTGTGACATAAATTGGCCTCGAGGCATTAAATAGAGTAGCGCATGGCGCGAAGGCTCTCACGTCAACAGCAGAAGCTGAAAGGCAGTGACAACTTGGCGCCTATCACCTCTTACTATGTAGTAACTCACCTGTCCTTACGCCCGTGGCACTATTCTACCTGTCGACTCCTGGCCTCTCGTACTTCCAACACGTCCCAATCTATGCTATCACCCCCACGTATTGCAATATATTCAAACATCCCACCTAACCCAGCCTCATCCGCACCTGCACCGGCGTCCTTCGCAGCTATATTTGTCACCACATCATATCGGCACCTGGTCTTTTCAACTCCACTGCCTGCGTGATGATCGGGCCTGCACCCCGCACTGCCTTTGCTAAAGGATAGCCTTTTTTCTGGTACATCGTGTTCTGGGAAGTCTTTGAGGGACCCTGGCTGAGGCGTTGGTCAGGTTGGGAGTCTGGATGAGTCAGTTTCTCGGCAACGGTATCTAGCATGCAACCGCGTAACGTTCTTTTTCATTCAAAAATCCCCCTTGACTTGTTTCTCGCAATCTCTAATCTTCAAGTTCTCCAATACTTGTTCTCTCGCTGCCCGGCCTACAGAACCACCGGAAAGCTCTCATTGGGCGTTTTCTACATATCATTTTCGCGGCACCGTGATAATGAATGACATCGCAGGAGTAAGCAGGTGTGTTCTCTTTCCTAACATGATTCACGAACTTTTATCTTTTCCTGCCCCATTCCATACACTTTGAATGGTCAGTTGATGCGAAGGATCCAGTGGGATCGAGGAGGTTCCGGGCTCAAATTCCCGGCCAGGCCCTTTCTGTTTCTATCGCTTACACTTGTTCACTCATCGTGTACATAGAAGGAATTAACGCAGATGTAATAGGGTAACAAACGTATACATGGCATGGTATAAACCCGATTCAGACTTGGCAATCACGAAGTCTTGTTGGTATTTGTATCCTTCCTGGCCTCGCTCCCAAAGGCGGCCGAGCCGCTCGCCTTGACTACAGCTGGTCTGGCCCCTTGCTTCGATCGGCGGTACCTGGGTATCTTGCTAATTCCAATAGAGCACTCGAACGCAGCATCCTTTGACTTTGGGACTGCGGATGGCCTGGCTTTCCGGAAATGAACGTCGGTGGGAGAGGCAAACTTGTCCTTTCGCAGCGTGGAAGTTTGCAAGGGACCATGGTGCGCGGACCTTGAGGAGGAACGATAACGAGCGCGAGCGTGAACCAAGGATCGATCGACGACCGTGGTCTTAACGAGGACCTTTTCGGGTTTGCGTCGAGAGCGAGCCATGAGGGTACGATGTGGGGTAGGAGAGGTGTTGTTGATTTCGTTGTGGAGCTTCTTGGGCATCACCGGGACCTTGATGCGACCCGTGATGGGTGTGGCGCTCTCGGACAACTCAAAAGTCTTGCGTTTCTTGATCGCTCGGAAAATGTCTCCGTCCGGGTCACTCCCGGCGCCGTCAACCTGTGCATTGCCAGCTTCCACCTTCTCGACATCTCCTTCCTTCTCCTCATCCTCCTCTCGCAACATTTCCAACTTTGTCGGACCAAAAATCATCCCAATACCAGCTTCCCCAAGTCGCCTTCTACACCTGGTCGCACTGATGACAGCCAAGGGGCTAGTCGGAGGACTCACGCCCCTCAAGTCCAACTCCACGACATCTGCATCCAAAACCTCGCCAGAGTCCCAACGTCCCCTACCCTTCGTCTTCTTCAGCGGAGCCCCAGGTACCGGCACCTCACTCGCCTTCTCCACAATCCCAACCAACCTCTCCACTTCCTTCCTGACTTCGGTGGGATCACAGGGCTCATTCAAGTTGATTCTGAGAGCCTCAGGCAGGTGTTCGTTCATCTCTTTCGCCACCTCGATAACCCGAGCCGGAGTCATAGAAAGCAGATCCCGGTAGCGACAGAAAGATAAATTGACTAGGGTGCTGATGGCGACCGTGTCGATGGTACGGTCTGAATCCTGCAGAGCCACACGAGCAACGCGAGGAGTATGTTGCTCTAGGAGAGACCGGCTACGCTTAACAGGTTGGTTATGTTCTGGGGTGGAAAGGTCGGTGATAGGGGAGGAAGCGGTGTCAGGCGAGAGGGGAGGCGTGTCCGTAGTCAGATCCAATGTTTGACCAGAATCGGAACCTTGGTCCACGCAAGCGCCTTTGTTCCCTTTCCCACTCGCTATGGGTTTTAGGACGTCAAGCTTGAAGAAAAGACGGCGAATAGGGGTCTTGAGGGTCCGACTAGAACGAGCGAAGGCTGTAACACAGCTAGCGATAGAAGTGATGGACTTGTCGGGTTGGAGAGTATCGTTGGATTTAGCAGGCTGGAGAGAGAGGTGGGACTTGGGCATTGTCGATAACGCGAGGGGGGCGGATTGAAGGAGAGATGGTATCCTGAATGTGAGGATGAGAAAGGGCGACAAGATGAGACGCGCTTCATATGAGTTGTTCAGAGGAGGCTGGTCTTGATCGTGGTAGAGTCAGAGTCAGTCTCTGAACGGAACCAAGAGGAGCCGCCCCCAGACGCGATCTGAACTGGATTCAGCCTCCAGGTTATCCGCCAGAACACACTCCCTTTACATTTGTTCTTCTATGCTTACGTTGGCAGGGGTTGGAATACCAGCATCGCGAAAGACTTGGGGAGATAGAGGTGCACCATAAGTATGAGCCCCAGCTTAGGACCGGCATGTAATTGTCCATCAGCGAATAAGCAAATTGTCGTCTCTGCGTTCTTTCGTAATGCATATATACGCGTTAGGTTGAGTGAGTGCACTCATCTGCGGTTCTGTTATCACCAGGTCCGTAGTATCTACGCACGATATAATTGTAAGAATAAGTGGAAGGCAACAAGACGGGACCTGGGAGACAAGAACGTATTGAGGTATTGAATAGAGACGGCAAGCACCCCACGTCTTGGGCCCTGTATGCAGTCTCTATCTTGGCGCCATTTACGTTGCTCTCCCGACCAGGGCGCTGCAAGAACTATCAAGCCACGTTGAGTGAACACCAGAAAAAGTCACGCTCACCAAAGCCTGAGCAATTAGGACGTTCCGATCCCCGGATGGCATTGTTGGTAGGCCGCGATCCGTGCCCACTCCCCATCCCCTCATCAACATCGCCTGTACCCCCGACCTTCATGCCTCGACACTGCGTGCTTGTGGACATGGACAACCAGACGGCTACCATGACGTTGATACCGCAAGAAGTCCGTGCCTTTCGTCGGCATGAGCCATCGCCATTTGTTGTCTTGTACACAATAAACAGCACGATGATGCGCGGAAGCATGATGCTCATGGGCCCGTGCACAACGGCCAGAGTAACGCATTTGGGCGGGTACTGAGAGGACGTGAGTGAGGCAGAGGTTGAGGTGGAAACATGAAAAAAGCCAGGCGTATACTAAATATCCAGAGTCAGACGCGTGAAAGGGAAAGAGGTGCAAACGGAGGTGAATGTACTTTTCACGCCTGAAAAGCCACCTCATCCCTAGTCACAACTTCTCGACGACGAGAACGGCACAGAGCTTGCTTCCCGCAGGTACAACCCTCTCATTGTTATACATGGCAGAAACGGGTTCCAAATCGGATAACACCGCCCAGCGTACGCAACGGCTTGTTAGATTCTTGGTCCAGCGGAAGTGCAATCACTTCCGTCGTGAGGTGAGCCCGATATTGCGCTCTATGATATCGGCAAGTTCGCATGGAACACGATTCTGGAGGACGTCGCGGCAGCTATAGAGTAAAGGCGAACCATGACTGGAACAGGGCCTAGACGAGCGACAATCAACTGAACAGCACAGAGGGGGGCCGGTCTATGAATCGAATGTAGACTCCAGACTTCATTGAAGCAAAGAGCGTATGCAATCTGAGAAGACTGTTCGGTTGCAGAGATCTGAAAAGTCAACTTTGAATCAGAAAGACAAGATATAGCGGAAAATAGTGTGTTACTGCAGGAGAGGTTGTGACGTGGGGTTCCTACAAGTAGGGTTGAAACGTTTAAGGGTTGCTGGCAGATTCCAGAAGCGGAAACCCGCGGCAACTTGAGTGAGGGTGGGAATGGTGATGTCAAAGTGCCCCTGCGCCTTTTCCTGATGAGGTGCTCACGCAAGCGGGCATCTTGTTCTTCGCCTCAGCGTCGTGTGTTCAGCGCTCAGTATTGGACACAGATACAGGCACGTGCCATGAACTGGTGGACAGCCTGCCCATCTGAGCGCTTTCTACCCAATTCGACCATGACTATCAATGTAGATTCCGAGGAAGCCTAAGATATCGGAACGTGTGAAGGAAAAGACGGAGGACGGAAGACCCGAACCAGGCGCACGGATCGCGGTGGGTATCTGAGTGAGTCGCCTGTACTGTACAGGGTGGACAACTGAGACTGTAGCTACTTTCAGGGCCGCGACAACAAAGTTCGCCCACTGCTTCCAGCCTCCTTTCTGTTCAACAATTCAACGAGGCTTCACCATTACGAAGGGTTAAGATACAGGCTGTGTCGTTAAATACTAGTAAGCTACGGACAAACCATGAGCTTCTTGCCTCTGGACAGGTAATAATCCACAAGTTCACTCACCACATTCATAAAAAGTGTAACCTCCGAAGGCACTAGTGTGCCACTCCAATTATCAGGGGGCCTCCTGGGCTCGGCTCGTGATGGTAAAGGTGCGTTCTCACGCAGCCGCTCTAAGACTTGGTCTAATGTCGGTCTATCACTTGGGGTATCAACCCAGCAATCTTGCATGATCCTCCATATATGGTCCGTGAACTCTGGTGTCATTTTGTGTTCGGGTAAGGAAGGCTTGACTCCTTGGATCACTTTTGCGATGACAGTGTAGTCTGAGCGAAATTGGTAATATGGGATTTGGCCGGTAAATACCTACGGCGAGATCAGCATTCACGAGCAATGTCCGTCGATATGTGCCGCATTGTACTTGCCTCGAAAATTACGGAAGCCAGAGAGTAAACGTCGCTTGCGCAAGTTGGACGTAATAGTCCATTTTCCGCGTCATTAATGATTTCTGGAGCCATCCAGCGCACCGTCCCGCCAACCGGAGTCGTTGTCTGAAGTGACGCCCATCGGATAATGTCAGTATCCATTACGGCAGACAATCCGAAATCCGCAAGACATGCAGAGCCATCGTTGTTGATGAGAATGTTAAGCTTTCATCTTATTAGTTTCACAGAGCGCGCTGCAAGTATGACAATCTTACCCCTTTCAAATCGCCGTGGACGATTTGGTGTTGATGCAAATACTGCAAGCCAGCAACAATATTGTACACCTTTAAATGTTATTAGCCAATGACCTAGAAGCGACATACGGCCAAGATACTGACTAATGGCAAACGCAGGGCACGTGGGTGTGCCTTCAAATACTCCGGTAAATTTCCATTCTCCATCCAAGGCGATACGAGTCCAATCCGGCCGTCGCTTAGATGGTAGATGCCATAAAACGGTAAGACGTTAGAATGTGCAAATTGGCTCCAGACAATTCCTTCACGCGTGAATGACTACAGGTACCAAGTCTCATTGAGTTGATCGCCGAGGGAGGTTCAAACATACCTTGAGTAAGTGGTCGTTTTCGTATCTGCCCTTCATCTTGAAAACCTTGAGGCAGATCTGGTGTCCTCGATATTTACCCTTTCGCACTTCTCCGAACTGGCCATCCGCTACAGGAGAGGCCTCAGGTTCGACGTCGTAAAGTCTCAGCCGCGGAGGGTAAAGCCGAGATGCAGCAGACAACCTCAAGAGCGCCGTCAGAATCGATCGTTGGGCGGCATCTTTAGTCGTAAGGGAGTTTAACAACTAAAGAAGGGTAAGCCCAATAATAACTGGAGCTGAAGCATCAGTGCCTTATCGAGCAGGCCGACGATCTGTTGTGCTACTTCCGGTTTGGTTCTGAGCAAGGACTTGTAGCGCTCTTCCGAGGAAAGGATTTGTGTTTGTAGGAGGTCAACGATATCCTCTTCAGAGACTGTTCGGACCTCTGCGAAGCATTAAATCAAACACCTGAAGTGGATATAGCAAGTCGCATACCAGTGGGCCCGTCCACTGTCCCATCAGGAGACCTATATTCGAGAATAAGTATCAATGTGCACGAAGAACATTACTACTCACATTATAACGATCTGAGCGGACGGGTTCCTGGTGTTATAATGGCGGACACTATTGATGACAGGATCGCAATGGGCCATAATGGAAAAGGCACCAGACCGTCCTGGGTCTCTGAGAAAGTCTCTGAACGAATGATGGTAAAAGTGTATACCCTCCTTGTCTGCTTCTTCCTGGATGGGAATATGGAGAACTGAGTGCATCTCTTCGAGAGAACGGTTAGAAAGTGGGTGGATAGAGGCCCAGAATATCCTGGGCTATGGAAACGGAGAGCTCAGAACCAGGACAGACAACGTGGAGGCAAAGAATGCGTATGAGGACCGGGAGAATATAAGAAGGTACGCCAGCAAGAATTTGGCAATAGGTAACATCGAGGTCGTGAAAAGGATTGACCAAGGCGGCGCCAGATGAGTTTCCTAGGAATTTGAGACATATATCCAGTTGGGACGCAGGGTCGCCGATGACTTTATCATCGATGAACCTGAGGGCTGCTGAAGCCAAGGAGAAAAAACCTCCCGCAGCTTCGGTAAGTTGGCGGAAATCGATCTCTTTGGGCCACTGGGTGTCGGCCTTGTCGCGGGAACGGAAGCGAATATCGTCAAATCCGTCGCAGAGGAAACGATATACATCGTCCCGAGCTTTCTCGTCGTCTATAACCAGATTTTCTTGATGGATGTTGGCAGTCAAGTCAGCGTTCGACCAAAGTCGTTTGAAATACCACTCCGGGCGGGTACATATTAACCAAAGAAGAGAGCTCTCCTTCGATTGAACATGCTCGCTGATGAGTTGGATTAACTCGCATTGTGCTTCCCTTCCGCCCCCCTCATCCAGTCCATCTAGGATAATAAGCAGGGGCTCGTTGAAAAGTTGGAGAGCACGTAACACTCTAAACGGCTCATCTATGAGTTCCCTGAACTGGGAGCGAACATCTTTTTCGAGGATGGAAGAGTCGTTGGCGAGACGTTTAGTGATCAATGACTTGTAGTTAATATTCTTGTCGCCGTCGAAGAGTTGATAAACAAGGGTGGAGATGACGCGAGAGACATCGTCACAACGATTGGACCGTGAGATAAAGAGGGCTGCGCCAAGAAGGCCATTTGCGGCGCATTCTTCAGCAATGGTTTGTGCTACTGCGGACTTCCCGATGCCCGCTGGACCAAGGAGCCAGAACATATCCGAGTCTCGATTAGGATCCATAAGCCACATCGCTATTCGGGTCCTGAGCTCCTTGCGTGTGTCTGGATGACATCTGGGGCGAGAATCACGATCCGAGGAATCAAATTCGACACCCACTATCCTCTTCTGTTCAAGTAATGTGACAGCTAATATTGTAAGACATTGATCGAATGCTGCTGGAATATATACCTACCGGCCCATCCAGGGTCGGGCATGTTAATGTATGATTCGCCTGTCGGTGGCAAAAAGGCAAAGCAGTCTTCGTCGTCGTCTTCGTCGTAGAAGAAACCAGGACTGGATCGCTCTATGAATTATCTTCGTAAGTCCTCATCACGGCTGCAGGAAATGCGATAAAGATAATCGACCTATCGTAAGAGTATCAGCACCAAGTTCTTCTGCGCCATAATAAGCCGAGAGAGGCGGCTGCAACGGTTCAGGGAAAAGTGGTAGATCTGTCCCAGGAGGAGTAATATCAACAGAGGGTGGTATTGCGCTAGTGTCATCAGCACCAGAAGGACTGTCGGGTTTTTCTGCAGACAAACGGGGTAATGGGCGCAGCGACCGCAGAGATTCTCTGGATCGAGAGCGAGAAAAGTACACAAGTGCCTGCAACAGAGTCATGATGAGGCGACAGGGCTTGGCAGAAAATCCAATGTCCAACGATTTCTGTACGTTGATCATTACACGTGCTTATATTCTCATGATGAGCGCCCAATGACAGGGTGAGGAACGAGGCGCAGCTCGTCAACGGCAGTCCTCCTAAGTGTAACACCTCCACGAATACACAGTGTACGTTATAACTCAAGACAATCAAAACTCATAGAGGAAACCTAGGTGGACGATCCCTGGCGCCACATTCCGACAAAGAGTCACATAAGACCCTGCCAGGGCACAAGAAGCCAACACTAAGTCAGAAAGGCAAGATGTAGCGAGAAATGGCGTGTACTGCGGAAAAACGAACAGGTGCCTCGGGGGTTTAGCAACGCAAAAGTGAGCCGAAGTTGGGGTCCAAGTTTGACTATGACATAAGACTCCCTGTTACTACTTATCAATTTGCACTGCTTGGCTTGACCATACTTGAGGTCTGCGTGCGTTATCAGACCTGGTTTACATAACGGCGGGTAGGAATTGGAGGTTCAGCCCGGGATGACAAGTGGTCTACTTGTGTAGGTGGGTCTATCAATTAACCGCTGTTCAAAATAACCAGTGGAACTGTGATCTACAGACTCCCCGAACCATTCGTACGTAGGATCACGCCTCGATTAAGAGCTTGAACGGTGATTCGCAAACCTAGCTTGGTGAATTGGTCGCGGAACTCTCGTTATTCGCGAGTCCACTCGGCTGAGACCTTACCGTACCTTATTGCACGATGAACACACATGTTTAGTCTAGCCTAAAGGCTAAAGGTCGGTTTTCGACGTGAATCGAGTACAACCCTCGAGACATGACTTTTGAGTCGCTGGAGGATTCCGAGGAGCCTTTGGTCCCGGAAAGCTGGCCTTACCTAGGACCTCAACGAAACTTTCAAGTCGGCAGCGGAGCGTGAGGCAAACACCAGGTCAACATCCTTGCCCGGCCTCCTATATCCCACCTGTCTCACCACTGATGCATCTCGAGTAGCTCGTTAGCATTCACTAGTGCCGATCTGATTGCGCTCCTGATTCTCAGCTCGCTGAAGGCGCTCAAACACCGATGTAGGGTCCGCACGGCGCATAACGTACACAATTACAGTAGCTTCAATACCCACGCCACCGGACCTACGAAGGACCTCACGTACTGCGTCAGTGGTCTGATACGGCCCTGACCCTGACAACCCTGGTAAGGGAAGCATCGCGTTCATAGACCTTCTGGAGAGATCAGGACTGGTGTCCATCCAATTCGAGAATGCCCCATTCGAGCTCAACCATACTTCAACAACGAGGACTGCAGGAAGGAGCACGGCCAAGGCAAGGACAGGAAATGACCAAGACCACATCAAGACGAAACTGCGGAACTGCCACTTCTTCATACTTCCGTTTTGCCTATATCCCAAGCCCCTTTGTTACCACTCCTCATTAGTCTATGTATTACTTACATGCATGATCATGCCCTCTGGATTGTAACTCTGTGATTTCATACATGAATGGCATTCCCCTGTGCTTCTTAATATCGCCCATTGTGATTCATATCTACGAGACGCCTGCGCATCCTCCTCAGCATAGACATACACATGATAGAGGCCTGGTCCGTACACCACAAAGGTTGATAGGGGCTGAGCGCCAGAAATCGAGCGCACTATCCAAGCTGGTGGAGGATACTGATTCACATACATTAATGCATGTAATTATGCGACTGCTGGTAACTCTGAAACCTTGCTGCCGAGAACGACAGACACTGCACGCGCGGTGGTTCGGTCACGGCGTCAGCATGCATGAGTACTAAGTTCCTAACGAAATGAATTTTGACTAGCGCCATTATGTAGGTACTAAAACGATGTTTTTCGAAGTACCTACACTGCGTGCTTTGATCTACATGGGAAGACATATAGACTACTTACGCCCATGTTTGATGGCCTTTCAAAGAAGTGATCGGGCCGCGTTTGGGCAATGACAAGCCCTCCATGTATGTTGTGATCTTATAACCTAATGAACTTGGCCCATAATGCGTAAACATCCTTGACCTTAGGGTCGAAGTGCTCAAGCTGAGGCCCATAGATAGTGAACGTCAGCGACCAGATATATTCGAAGGGAAAACTTTATTCTTTATTCTCCAATTCTCTCAGACGTTTCAGGCTGCAGTCCAGGGGTCTAGATAGTTTGTTAACCTCTGTTCCAAACATCTTTTCGGGCGAATAAATATGAGTAAATTGTAGAGTCGCTTGGTGGCTAATTTACGGTTACAGCTATAAATGTTGAGGATTCTTCGTTACGGAGCCCGACTCACGATTAACTTTGGCGATCCCGAGGTTGGCGCCTAAACGGGGATCAGTTGTGATTCTAGCCATCAAGGCAAATGAAGTACATGATAATACAGCAACTCGTTGACTCTGGGGTGTGTCCCCCAAAGCTTGTATTGTCGCTTGGAGTGGTCCACATGCTCTATCAGCTGGTGTTCATTTCCCCTCCAAAAACCCGAGCGCGCATGTTTTACAGCTCCCGGCTTCAAATGCCAGCTGCCACGAGTCAAAGTCGCACAAGGTCATTGCAAAGCCAAACGAGATGAGGCGAGCTTTGCCACACAGAGGATAAAGGAAGCTCGAGTGTGAGCATCATCCTTGCGGATCATGGAGCTCCACTCGCACCCCCTCTTATCCTGTGCAGCGTCCGTTCTTACTGCTCGGTGGCTCTACCGACGTATCCAAAACCACCGGGAGAATCCCAACAACCTTTCTCTACCGCCTGGGCCCAAAGGCTATCCTATTATTGGCAGTGTGCTCGATCTTCCGTCTGAGAAGCCTTGGGTGGTGTACAACGAATGGTCTAAGATCCATGGCAAACCCGTCCACTGTCGATCTCCCCGACATTGACTAATGGAGGTCCACAGGAGACATGTTTTATTTTGAGGCCTTGGGATGGTCCTTCCTCGTCCTTGGAACCGCCAAAAGAGCGAACGATCTCTTCGAGGTGCGCTCCCCGATTTACTCAGGCAGACCTCACTCGGTCATGAATGTCGAGTTGTTCGTCCAATGTCCTTCAATCGTAGACGGATGTTTCTCACCATTGATATCATTTCAGAATGAACACTGCAGACTACAACCTGGGGTTTATGCCGTACGGGAGCACATGGCGCCGTCACCGTCGGTCCCTTCAGAATTATTTCCACTCGAACGCGGTCAAGAGGTACCAATCGGTCCAGTTGATTTCAGCACGCAATTTCCTTCGCCGGCTCTTGAATTCTCCAGGAAGGTTCATTCATCATACTCGACAGTGAGTTGCCATAATCATACTGTGTCTATTTCGTGCTCATTTGTCGACAGCGTATTTGCGCAGACGATTATGGAAGTTATCTACGGTATCACGATTGAGGAAGAGAACGATCCTTACGTGACCGATGCTGAGGAAGCACTCAAGGGCCTTGCGGAGGCCGGCAGCTTCGGGGCATTTCTAGTCGATATATTGTCGATTATGAAGTACATACCGAGCTGGTTCCCAGGTGCCCAATGGAAGAAGAAGGCAGAAGAATGGAATAGGGTCAATGGGCTAGTTCAACACAGGCCGTTCCAACATGTCAAGAATCAGATAGTTAGACAAACTCTTCGCGTTCTTCGTTCAACATTCTAACATTCAGATGTAGAAAATGGGGATGGCTCGACCGTGTGTCGCAACAACGGTCATCGAGGATTTACCAGACGAAGAATCTCCCGATCGCGCAGAAGAGGAGGACCTTGCTCGTCATACATGCGCAGTCGCCTTCGTTAGTAAGTATTCATTCCTAATCGACATTATATTCTTCTCAACCCCTTTCAGCCGGTGCAGATACAGTATGAGCTCATTTGAATTGTTTTTGGTCGTCGACTCACCTATTTTCAGACCATTTCTTCCGTACAGACGTTTTTCATGGCTATGTGCCTTTACCCAGAGGTCCAAAAGAAGGCTCAAGCCGAGCTTGATGCGGTCCTCCAGGGTCGGTTACCAGAGTTCGATGATAAACCGAATCTGCCATACATCAATGCGATGGTGAAGGAGACCTTGCGATGGCAACCTGTGGTTCCGCTTGGTATGTGCTCTAGTATGTTGTACACCCGTAATACCCAAGTGATTGTCCCATCAGCCATCCACTCGTGCACGAATGCTGACGAATATATTATATTCCCAAAGGGACTGTCGTTATCGGAAATTCCTGGTAAGAATGTCATCGTTGCCTTTGGATATCGCCTCGAACGTCACGCTGATTTTCTCTTGCAGGGGTATCCTCCACGACCCTGAAGTCTTTGAAGACCCTTTTGAGTATAAGCCTGATCGCTTTTTAAAGGATGGCGAGGTCAACCCCGAGGTGCTGGATCCAAACCTGGTATCATTCGGCTATGGTAGAAGAATTTGCGTTGGCAGATTCTTTGCTAACAGCTCACTCTTCGCCATTATTGCACATGTTCTCTCTGTGTATGATGTCAGGCCAGGTTTGGATGAGAGCGGAGACGAAGTGAAGATTACTCCGGATATGACGACCGGTCTGCTCTCGTGAGTAGTCTCGTCTGCACATCTATCAAACCTTCTGATACGAGGAGAATGTCACCAGATATCCCAAGCCTTTTTCGTGTCGAATTACACCCAGATCGAAGCAGGTTGAAGAGTTGATCCGCAACTCTGAATGACCGTGCTCATATATAATAACATAGTATATGCCCAAACCCTGTTATTTCTGTTTGTTTTCTGTAGGCGGTTATGTAAATTCTGTTCGCCAATATATTTTTACTTACACGGCATGAATTATCTCTCATGGACGGAATCTTCGTGTCTACGCCAAAGAGGGCGTCTCATTCGACTTTAAGACGAGACAGGGTGAAGTCTCCGGGTAGAAGAAGCAGGCCAAGAATGTCGGAACGATGACACCCCTATCATGACAGAAGTGGCAAGCGCACGCAGTGGCCTGCAGTAGCAGCCATTTCAGCAAAATGAATGCCTCCTGAACGTTGAACGTTGATAGCCGGGACTGGTGTGGGAACGCTGATGATGTCACTTGCGCAGCTGCACTGCACGAGTAACGATCTTCTCTTACAACCATCACAATCGCAATAGATGTTCAAATCTGCAGCGACAAAGCTCGCCCACAACTCTACAATCCCTGCTCTGGTTGGGAACCAGGACCTCAGACCACTACAGGATCTGATTACCGCTGAAAAGGCTGTTATTGTTTCGTATGTCTTTCTTTCCCTTACAAGTATAGGCGCCTATCCTCACTGGGTCACAGTCTCCAAAAGCTCAGTGCCGACTTTTCGAAAGCCTCTGAGGCACTCAAAACATGGGGACTCGGTGAGGGTGACGACTTAGGTGTCAGTGCGATTGCCTCGCTATATATTCCTGCAATCTCTCATCTCACACGACTGCTGCTACTTTTCAGAACATCCTCACTGCATCGGCGACGATCCTCACACACTTCAACTCCGCACTCTCACAATATGCGTCTCATGGACACACGATGCGTGAACGGCTCAAGGAAATTAGAACACGCGAGGAGAATTTGGATGAATTGAAACGCCGACGCCGGAGCGTGATGTCCAAGGCTGATTCCGCGGAAAAGAAATTGAGCAAGATGAATCCTGAGCACAAGAATCTGGTGCAACAGACTGACCTGCTGAATCGTCTTCGGGAGGAGATCCGGGGGCTTGACGCGGAGATCATGCGAGATGAGGCGGCGATAGGTGACTTCAAACGCTCGGCAACACGGTCGTGGATGGGGTTGAAGTTTGGAGGACTACTCGAATGTTGCGAAAAGGGTGTTGTGCGTACTCTCTCGACCATGGCCCTTCATTCGTTCACCTTCACTCATAAGATTGCTGGCGAGTATGGTAAACTCATAATCTCGGTAAGTCACCTCATTCCATCGCGCGCCACGACCTCCAATGCCATGCTTCCCCCACAGGGAATCCCAGAAGAAATAACACAACCAGGCATGCCGCGCAACCCATACTTCGGACACTCCAAAGTGGAAGGGCTCGTCGCCGAGGCACACCGCTGTGTGAACGAAGTCCGCCTCTCTACCGTTCCCTCTTCCTCCCCCCAAGCTCGGCGCACAGACCAACAACTCCCACAGGTCCCTAACGTTTCAGAATCTCCGTTCATGAATCAAGGGAGCTTCCCTCCGCCGAACCTCCAGTTACCTGTCGAATCATACGGAGAGGACTCAAGGCGTGACTTCCTTCCTGAACCTCCAAATCAAGGGTTCGGCACTGGTCGATTCCTCGACTCACCAACTGAGCCTACGTCAAGCGCTTTCGCTCAAAGCCAACACCAACCCCAGTACTCTGGCTCATTATCCAGTGCGTCCGCATTCCAGTCCCAACAGTACGGTCGTCACGTGGATGAGTTTGGGTCCCCCAGCCCTTCTGGTCCCATTGATGTTCCCAACGCCGGTGGGGGGAGGTTCGCGACATTCCCGGTGAAGGCTCGTTCTGGGTCTATGGGCGCCACCGGCAGTGGACCTATCGATACTGGTGGACACCAGACTCAGTATCGGCCCGACGAAAAAGAACCCACCTTTTCCCTGTTGTCGGCTCCTCAGCACGTACCCTCGGACTCATTTTCTTCTTCAGTCGCCCAAGCCCTCGCTGCCTCTGAACGCGATCGGACCTCTCAGGACGAAGCACCTCCGCCGGTGAGACCTGGGAGGTTTAGTAAAGATGGTCCCGCACCTTCGTATGAGGCATCCATTGATTCCGATGTCAACCCTTGGGCAGGCCAGAAGAAGCTAGGGCCGATGGATGATCAGTTATCGCCTCCGACGCATGCGAGGAAGGTCTCGAATTTATCGGATGACGGGGCGTTTTTGGCTTATATGTCTTCTGAGCCTACGGCTTCCACACAAGATCGCAGCGGTGGTGGTGGCGAGGTAAATGATAAACATGTAAGCAGACATGTGAGATTCGGAGACGTTAGCGAGATTAACGATGCACCACCACCACCGCTTACGCCACAGGATCACTCTCAGTTTGCGCCTTCATCCTTTGAGCCGACTGGACAGGGGCAGGGACAGGGACAGGGACAAGAACCTGAGAGGAAGACATCGTTTGATGATCGAGGTATGTGATTAGACTGTGCCATCTCACACCAGACCTGATTACAGTGCTATTTCAAAGGAGACGTGAAGGAAAGCAGCATGCCCTCAGCTGCGACGACAGCGATGAGTGCCGAAGAAGAACGGGCGCTCAATGCAGCAGCCGCCCGTGAGATCGCGTCGGAACTCCATTCTTCACCAGGCGCCCATCCGACATCAGGCTCAGGGGATGCTCAATCATCAGTACCGTCGCTAGCACCTCCGATTGCGCCATATATGTCGGCTGACAGGAAGAGCACCTCACCCCGACCGGAGTACATCTCGGCTCCTACCTCTCCGGCGACCAGTCCACCTGACCCGGCGCCCTCGTACACTGAACAGCCGACATTGCCGTCATTAGCGCAGCAGTTCAGCGATTCATCGGCCGGGTCTGGGCCCATTTCTGCGTCTCCTCCTGCGCAGTACGCCCATGGTCAGGTTTCGCCCTACCCTCAAGGACAAGGACAGGCGCCTTTGGCGCTCAGCTCGGTTACATCTGCATATACACCACAGCCAGCGCAGCAACAGCATCTGCCGTCACCCTATGAACAGGAGTTTGATCCATATGAGGAACACAACCGGCAGGAGAGAGGTCAAGGATACTCTGGAGGACAGGCACGAGCGTCGCCTGCCCCACCGCAGATTAACATTCCCCCGGTATCGCAACGGCAATATCAACAGGAAAGTCCATCTGGGTCATATTCGTATTACGGAGGGGAAAGAGGAGCGCCTGATGCGAAGCCGAGTGGGGGTTTAAGCCCGACATACGGTTCCTCGTCCCCACTTGATCAACCTGCACCACCGAACGCGCCCTACGCAAGATCTGGCATGGGAAATCGCTCGACATCGTCCTTGAATACTAGCATTGGCAGCAGTGGTAGTGGAGGGAAGATTTCGGCTGCGGCGTTTAAAAGACCTTCACCTCGCCTTGGTAGTGGTGCGACTTCACCTTTTGCACCATCTAGTCCAACACCTCTCAGTTCCGGTCCTGGATTGAACGCAGGAGCGAGCGTGGGTGGGGATGGAGGGAAGAGGGTGCCTTCACCATATGAAGCCGACTTTGCTCAAGGACAGCAGCAACAGCAACCAATACAGCCATTGCAAATCAGGAAACAGAGGCAGGATGACTTCGACCCTGAGCAATACGATTATATCAGTGCTTGTGTGAACAACGGCGGAGATGGCCATGAGCAGAGATATGATGATGGTACTAGTGGGGCGAGTGGAGCGTATTATGCGGAACAGGCGCAGAGGGCTGCGAATGCAGGTGGTACTGGGTGGGCTGGGATTGGGTCTGGTGGTGGGGGTGGTCCTACGCAAGGAGGTGCGGGAGGGAATACTGGTGGGTATGGGCAGGGGAGGTTTGCGACGAACTTGGAGAATGAGAGTTTGAGGTGATTGCTCGGCATTCCAGTGCTCAAGCGTGTTTTGGACGCAACAAGATCCTGCGTAGACGTGGTTTTGTACTATCTGTAATCGTGTGTCATATGCGTGTATGCTCCCGTTTCGGGTACTCTGGACTCGTGTAGACTTGTGACTTATCGTATGTTGTGCTCTTCCAATACTGTTTCTGTGTACATTCAAGGGCTGAGTAATTTGATTTTGCACCTCCGTTCCTACTTATCGTGTTCTCGTGTTCGTTATAGAACACCGCGAGCGAGTGCGTGGTGTTATCAGGGCGGGGCTGCCACCCCGGCGCACCGACCATGAATTGCATGGATCTGAATTAGGAATTGCGATAAATCTCCAAGCATTAGAAACATCAATATTTCATTGAAAAAAAAAAACATGAGTATTGTGCGGTGTGAGTATGTATGTTAACAAAGCTATAATACTCAGGAGCGTTGCACCCTCCTCACTCGCAATGGCATGCCATCCGCAGGTTCTGCATGTAACGAATGAGGCCTCGATCATATACAGAGTATGGCGTGGGCTAACGTACTCATCGTGATCGCGGCGGAAGGCTTCGCTTTCTGTCCCTCATACCCCAAATCAAATTCGAAGTTCACAATCAATCCTCTGCAAGAATCGAAAAAAGTCAGCGTATAGATGAATTCGAGAACGAGAACATTTCATACGCCAAGACAGCTTTCATCTCAATGATTGACATTGTCCTGCCGATACACGCGTGGGGTCCAGCGATGAACGATAACAGAGAAAAGACTGGGTGATAGTTCTTGGGGAGGCTCAGCCATCGTTCCGGATGGAATTCCTCTGCGTCTTCGCCCCATACAACTTTCCATGTATTCACAACGCGGATCTATGTACGTTTTGTTATTGGTGATACCTGGCATAGGATCCTAGGAGGGAGAGGGACGTACAGGAATATAGAACATCGTTCCTTTCGGGATGACAAGTCCGTTGATTACTCCTGTTTCTTTTGCGATTCGGACTGTGAGTGGTACCGGAGGCAGCACTCGAAGACTTTCCATGCTGTGAGACGTTAGTTGGTTCCCACTGCAAAGGTAGCTGCGTTAGTCACGGACTTACACTACACAATCAAGCCACTTCAGATCCTTCAAGGTGCGATAGTCAGGATGAGGGTTTTCCGTAAATACTGGCATTAGCTCTTCACGAAGCTTTCGCTGACTTTCTTTGTCGTTAGCAAGGAGCCACAAAGTCTATCCTTGATGAGCAGATGGAACAATGGCGGTTCACGACAATTTCGGGCCTTACCCAAGTCAAACCTGAAGCGGTAGTTTCGTGACCAGCACCAAGAAAAGTGAGCTATTAGACGCTAAGTGCTTTATGACTTCAGCCGTAGAAGGTGAACCACGTACTACTTGATCCATCATGGCTTGATCGTTCATGGTATAGTTCGCCGTATTGCCTTCCTGTTCTGCCTTTCTCGCGCGCACGAGGATACTCATAATATCACGTTTGGCGTCCATATCCGAAACGTGCGAGGACTCTCGGAGTTTCTCTTCCAACATCTTCTTTGAGAGCTGCCGGATCTTATGCATGGACTCGACAAGGGTGCTCACGCCATCTGTCCGCTAATGTCAGATTAAAGTCATAGGATGGACGTAACACGAGCTTACGGAGAAGTCCAATATAATCAAATATTTTGCGGTTACGATATGCCCAATTAGAGGCAAGTAACCGCGGGCCGCCAGGCATCGTCATGATGAGAATGAGTTTGGCGAGATTGGGACCTAAACCAGTGATGAGGATGTCCTTGAATTCTCGATGACGACATACCAGATTGAAGGGCAATTAACTTTTCATACGCCACTGCAAGCTCATTATGTGGGTTGTGTAGAGTGTCGGCTTTGTAACCAAAGGCAGTTTCGCAGATGATGTCGAGCGTCACTTTACTCACTGGGACCATGCCTCATTAATTTTGTGCCTTAGCAGTTGATCAATGTGGTACGCACTCCAATCATATACGTGAAGCACTTTTCCTTCGGAGCTCGATGCAACTTCACTCTTGAGGATGTCCATGAGTCTACTACCGTTTCAGCAAAAGATTGTATCATATTGAGACAAACTGACCCATCTATAGATTCCCAGTACATATAAGTTTCTAAGGGGTTTGTGAGTCACCGAATCTCATAGAGTTGAAACACACTCACGAGCCATTAAATTGGGTATAGAGAAAGCAGGGTTCATTGCTTTTCTCATTTGCTTGTGTTCATCTCCAGTGACGGTAAGTAATCCATATCCTGTAACAAGACCGAGTATATTGCGGAGGAATCCGGGCTTGCCGAATCGTTAGGTGTGCTTGGTGGTAGCCCAAAAGTAGACTCACCCGGGGATATCGAAGCCAGTCCTTGACCAACAATTGGTGCAGCGCATCAGGCTCCATGAACAACAACCTTTCAATCCCCACCGGTCCCACTAGACGCACTACCGGTCCGTATTTCTTCACCCATTCACGTTGTGGAATACCAGCCTCGCTGTTAACGATTACACGAGACTGACCCAGAATCAAGTTTCCAACGGGCGGCCCAGGAACCTTGCGGAGTGGAGAGAGCAAATAAGGCCAGATTATGAGCTTGTGTAGAACAAGGTAGGCGATATATGCTGTCGGAGAGGAATTAAACACATCGTCCGCACCCTAAAGCTCTAGGACGCACCAGAAAGGCCGATAGCCACATGACGACCTTTGACCTCTGGAAGCTTTTGCAGGAACTCGGAGAGAGTCAAGGGCATTGGCCAGAGCTTGCTTAGAGTGGGAGACATAGTGGAAGTTCGAGCGAGGACAAACGTCTTAACAGTACCCCTGATACGTTGGAAGCAGAGCTTATGATTTCAGCATCCGGGCATGGAGATTCACACAAGACCATCATAGGAACTACGTTTTGGTCATAGGAACTGAAAATTCTGTCAAAAACCCAGTCCATCGATTCTTGACGGAGATAGAAGCAGCTCCACCTGGGCGTCAATTGATTGATTTCCCCCACGTTGGAATATCACATGGAAAGTGGACGCGGTATAGGCTTGTTCCTTCACAATCGAGCTTTTGAGGACTCGTGAAAGGAAAAAATGAAGAAGATTGGATAGCATAGAACCTGGGGTCGTTGTTAGCGATGTATCAGATTGATAGTAGCAGGAGGATGACTGTCAGTCGTGAAAATTTCAACCCCCTGTGTGGCTGACCGTTGTATTTGGCCCTGAGTGAAACAAGAACCCGTGCAAACACAATCAAATAAGGATATTCATGATCATGGTTCCAACTTTAACGTCCACATTTGAAAGCCTGACAAGCGGGAGATATCAAGACAGATGAGTAGCCTGGGGAGTCTATTAGAGTGACAGACGCTTTGGAAGTGAGGGGAATTCAAAGTGATAGAAGTAGCGGTTAAACGTTTATAACTCATGAATCCGAACGCTTTGACGCCAATAATGTCCTCGTATCACAATCTTATCTGCCACACAAGAAAGTAAAAGCACGACCAGCCTCGTCCTTTCATAGCACAGGTCTTCGCATTATCCCTATCTCCGGGGCGTGAACCTCCCATTCACAACAGACACGATCTTGTTCGGACAACAATCAGGAACCAGTCAAAGTGTTCTTGCAGCAACACGGCTCGCAGAAACTGGCTCGCAGAATGGCAGCGTTGTGTACCACCGATAACATTGACAGAGAAGGTAACTGTGTTCCCCTCTGTATGCGTACAAGGAGTTGTATAAGGATCAATCGTACTTCCTTCAGACATATATGTACATGATTTCGAGCTTTCGAAATACCTGTGATTCGTTATCATCGTGTCCCATATCATATTTGCGGAGTCTGTTCAAGTGGCGGCACTAATGAGCGTTGAATTCTTCTCACTCGCAGCGGCATGCCATCCACAGGTTCTATGTGTCATGAGTAAAACTTCAGTCATACAGACTACACGTCAGGCTACGCACTCATCGTGATTGCGGCAGCGGGTTTCGCCTTCTGTCCTTCATAACCCACATCGAATTCAAAGTTCACGATTAATCCCCTGCAAAAAATCGTAAAAGTCAGTATCCACATGGATTCGAAGCGAGAATACTCCCTACACCAAAACAGCTTTCATTTCATTAATCGACATTGTCTTTCCGATACAAGCGTGGGGTCCAGCGATAAATGATAGCAATGAAAAGGTTGGATGGTAGCTCTCCGGGAGGCTCAGCCATCTTTCCGGGTGGAATTCTTCAGCGTCTTCGCCCCATATAACATTCCAGGTATTCACCACGCGGATCTGTCAGTAGTAGTGCGTCATCGACGAACGGAGATTGCGTGATACATAGGGTCACAAAAGGGATGAAAACTTACAGGAATGTGCAATAACGTTCCTTTAGGGATAACGATCCCGTTGATTATGCTTGTTCCTCTCGCGATTCGGACTGTGATGGGTACCGGTGGCATTACTCTCAGGCTTTCCATCCTGTGAGTGGCTGTTGGTTCTGGCTGACTGGCAAGATTTGGACAATCAGGTGGGTGACTTACACGACACAATCCAACCACTTCAGATCTTTCAGTGTACGGTAATCCGGATGAGAATTCTCTGCAACTACGGGCATGAGCTCTTCACGGAGTTTTCGCTGGCTTTCTTTATCATTAGCAAGGAGCCACAGAGTCTGTCCTTGATAAGCACCCGTGAAAGTAATATTCAAATGCGACTTGATCCGCACCCATGTCAAGCCAGAAGCTGTGGTTTCATGACCAGCGCCAAGGAACGTGAGCTAGATGAACAAAATCAGTGAATTGTAACGTGAATCATACGTGATGGTTAACGGACCACTTGATCCATCATAGCCTGGTCATTCATCGTATAGCTTGCCATATTGCCCTCCTGCTCCGCCTTTTTCGCACGGACAAGGATACTCATGATATCACGTTTGGCATCCATATCCGAGATGTAGGCAGACTCCCGTAGCTTATCTTCCAGCATCGACTTTGAAAGCTGTCGAATCTTATACATTGATTCGACTAGGACAGTCAGGTCGCCTGTAAGTCGATGTCAATGTCGAGATAGTGGCGTAGTGGTGTAGTATGGTGTGAACTCACGGAAAATACCAATAAACTTGAACAGTTTACAGCTGTGATAGACCCAGGTAGATGCGAGCAGTCTGGGGCCACCAGGTAACATCATTATGAAGATCAACTTGGCGAGATTGGGACCTAGACTTGTAATGAGGCAAGAATCTTCTAATTCCCCACTGAGACGTACCGGACTGAAGAGCGAGAAGTTTCTCATATGCAACAGCGAGCTCATTATGGGGGTTGTGTAGGGTGTCGGCCTTGTAACCAAAAGCGGTCTCACAGATAATATCAAGGGTTACCTTACTCACTGAGGTCTATATTATTAGGTTGATTCCGCAGTCCTTCAGAGCTAGAGCGGTACGTACTCCAGTCGTATAAAGGTAGAACTCTACCGTCGGGGCTTGACCCGATCTCATTCTTGAGTACGTCCACGAGCCTGCGTCCTGGTAAGCAAAGTACTGTGATCGACTGGAGCCGCTAAGTTACCCATCAATGGATTCCCAGTACATATGCGTTTCTGCAAGCTTTCTTAAATGTTGTGCAGAATCTACTGCGGAACACACCCACGGGCCATTAAATTGGGTATTGAGAAAGCGGGGTTCATTGCCCTTCTCATTTGCCTGTGCTCATCGCCAGTGACTGTGAGTAGACCATACCCTGTGACGAGGCCGAGTATGTTGCGGAGATATTCGGGCTGAGTCCAATTTCATCAGATGGGCTATTCAGCACTAGTTGGACGGGAGACCAACACGGGGGAACTGGAGCCAGTCCTTAACCAATATTTGGTGCAAGGCGTCGGGCTCCATGAACATCAACCTTTCAACCCCGACAGGCCCTACTATCCGCACTACGGGACCATATTTCTTCACCCATTCCTGTTGCGTAGCAACCGCCCCGCTCTCGACGAACACACGAGACTGACCCACAATCAAGTTTCCAGTGGGAGGGCCAGGAACCCTACGGAGAGGAGACAATAGATATGGCCAGATTATAAGTCGGTACAGGGTGACGTAGGCGGTATACGCTGCGAGGAGTGCGGTTTAGCACGCTGTGTACTTTTACAAACTCTTCGATGGACATACTGCAGAAAGCGATAATCACATAACGATTCTTAATTTCAGGAAGCCCTTTGTAAAATTCGGGGAGAGCCAATGGGGCCTGCCAAAAATTGTGTAGAGTGGGAGACATGGTAAAGGCGAAAGCAAAGGCACACTACACAGTCGATATGATAATGCTGAAGCTCATGATTTCGGCGGCCACGGCGGCCAGGCCTGAAACTTCTCACAAGGTCATCGAGGCTGCGGCTTGGTCATGAGACCAGGCGCCTTCCCAGTCGACTCGTGTCGAGCAATGGCGCGAAATCTGATCTGAGTACTTATAGAAGATCAATTTGCATGGGTTTGTGATGGGAAGGAAGTGCAAACAAAGCCAAAAAGTATTCAGGCCACGGAAAAAACCCGCCACCAAAGTATCCCGCGGCTAAGACGAAGAGAACTCAGGCCAAGCGTAAAGCAGAGCGAACAGCCTGCTAACAACAACCAGGATGCTGTGCCCATAAGAAGCGGAAGAACTTGAATCAAGAGCCCAATCCGAACCCCACTTAATAACGGAGTCACCAATCGAATTCGTTCCATCCACTATATATTCCATTCACCAACGATGGTCGTATTCATACGGATAACCGTAATAATGACCGTGGTTATGCCCATAACCATGCCCATAGCTATACCCGTAACCATACCCATGATTATGCCCGTGACACAGATTATGCCCGTGGCACCCGCAGCCAGAGTCGCAATCATCATCATCATCCTCTTCGTCTCTTTCTTCGTCCTTCCCATTGTCCCGCCCTTTGTCTTTCTCCTTGTCTTTCCCTTTGTCCTTCCCTTGACCACTCTCATCAGGCTTCCAATTTTGCGGCGCCATCGTATACAACGGGACCTTCGGTTCCACCGTCTGCCCGAACCCTGTGAAATGTTCCACCACGTATTGTCCCCCATCCCTGTTCTTCGGGTCGTACAACTGTACCCAATCGATAAATGCCTTGCCTATCTCCGCATTCAACAAGTTCTCAGTCTTGGCGACGAGGACATGTGCAGGGTTGAGCAGCAAATCCGTCTCGTCATCTTGTCCCTCCCTGTAAATCTCGAGGCGACAACGAACGTCTTCGGTAGAAGACAGCCAGATCCCTCGGTCTGTGAGTGTGTATTCGCCGAGCATGGCTGCAGCCCTGAGCGCCTCAATGGGGAATCGGGGGTATTGGTGGTACCACTTGGAGTAGACATATGCCCAAGGCACCTGTACAACGTTGATCGACGACCCTCATAGTGGGGAGTGAAGGTACACCCACCTGACCGATTTTGATGAATAATTCACTCTCCTTGATATTGGTTGCACTCTTGTCGTATCGCGAAAGGAAACGCGTTGGAGGGCCTTTCTTTGGAGGGTTCTGTATGTGTTGTTCGCGATTCCGGTGAGCTATATCGAACAGTTGACAGTACTGATCTCTTACCACGAGATGCTCATTCCCCGTCCTTACGATGTGCCTAATCATACTCAAGATCTTCTCGCTCTTCCTGAGCTTAGCTGGATTCTCCTTCGGTCCAACGAGATAGAAGTGATCCTATACATCAACCGAGATCATTATATGTCCTTGGTCCTCCGATGCGCAGAGAAAAAACCTACGCGGAACCCGTACAGCCACGCAGATAAGGCTCCGATCTCGTACAACTGACGTTCAGCTGCCTCATTATACGTAACAGCAACATCGACAACTTTTTTCTCTAAGAACGCAATGCTCTCCGTGGTGTCACCTAGATACCATTCGACCTATTGATTACCAGGAATAAGTTGTATATCCTTGGTCGTATACTAAATGTAGGGTGCGACCTACCACAAAAGGTTCGTGGTTTTTCCGTCGGACCATGTAGTTGATGAACGAGTCCGCCCATGCACCGATCAGTCCAGATTGGCCAGCACCACCATTCGAGATACGAAGGCCGACTTTGTTTTTATCGGTGTTAGGATAGTCGCCGAAGTATACGGCCCTGGGTTCGACTCCTCCGGGGCTTTGCTTCCTGTCATATATGTGGTTACAATCGATACCGTCCCGAAGTGTCATGTGTGGCCGTGATACGTACATAAGGGAACTATATCGTTTGTGTGTTGAAAGTAAGAGAGAACGCGTGGAGAAGGATGGCTGGGGACCCTTGGTAACTTGTTCGTCGACATTATATTGGCCCGTTACCTGCCTGTTTCAATCAGATCGATCATATGTCCAAGGCCGCTGGCTGCGGTTCGTTTGACATGAAGGATGATTGGGAGTGTGCCTCCGGAGAACTTTGTCAGGGTATATCGACAGGCAGCATGGAATTAAACCTCTGATCATCGATATTGATAAGGCTATAAACAGATTTATCGGCCCAAGTTGGGAGAAAAGATCACATACACATCACCATTACCGTGCTGCACGTCTGGACATTGATAACTGATCGAACCTGTAATTGAGTTACTTTTACATTCAATTCCTGAAGCTCCGCCATTTGTGACGAGAATTGTAACGCATGGGTCTTAGAGAGGGCTTAAATTAGCTAAATCACGGCATCCTCGTTGAGTTTGGGAAGCTCCAAAGCCGATACTAGTAATGTATTCGCGTAGTGAAGTGTGCTCGATGGGAACGTGGCTAGATTCCACGGGTACGAAATTGTGAACTTCATCGTCAACTACTGAGTGGAACGACAACACATGCAACCTGGAGTCCATGGACGGGCTCCAACACAGGAAAAATCTCAATGTATACCATCCGACAATGCGTACATACTTACCGATGCCCTTCGTAGACCATATTTGCCTGTCCACAATTGCCATCGTGAGGACTCAATGAAATACTATAAGAGTAAACAATCACCGAGACTGGATTTTCTTCGACAAAGGAGGGAAAACATGATGAGATATTCACTCCTTCACAACCTACAGAATATGGTGACGGATGCTTATCTTCTTGTACAATGTGCATTCTAGATTACGATTTTATTCAATGAAGTTCATTGATTCTAGTAGGATATACCGATTTCGCTCCCGTGCGTACCGTCCATAACGTCTTGAACCAACGTAAACATCCTTGACAATTTACTTCCTTCATTCTGGATGCGAGATGATATTCTCAAGCTCAAAACGCTAAAATAAATTATGACGAGGACGGTGAAGGCAGCATCAGCTCTGCGACCATTTTGATACCTTGTGCTCGTTCTTTGTCCGTGTTTTCGCAGATCAACCCCAGCATAGCCAAAGTTTTTGACACGTGCTACAATATCGTCGCCCTCATCCCATTGACACAAAGAATACCTTATTATTCACGTGCTTCCTGCATATCCGACCCCCTTTCCTCTAGTGACCTATGTTATCTCATTCCTCCTTCCCATTCCCTGCCCTCCATTCTATCCGGAACACGCCCTTACTCGGACAGCTGAAATAAAAAGGGGGCCAGTCTTTGAAATCAGCTACGTTGGTGCCACTGGGAACGAGCAAGATGTGGTGACCGTTGTTGAACAATGTGATGCTCCGAGTTTTTCGGATTAAACGCTCCAAGGGATATTGGTCATTCGTATGTTATGACCTTCATTGGTGCCTCCAGTCTGGGTGTTATTTGTTGATTATGATGCAAAACACGCTGTTCGTTCCAACAGAAAATGCCGAATCGTTGGTCCCTCGCACCCGTGAGTTTCTGGCTATCTCTTTACTTGGACCAATGCGGAAGCAGAAGAAACATACCTTTGGGCCGGGGCTTGTGGTTCCTGGTTGGAGGACCATTCTTTACCGTTGTCTCTTCAACAGGAAGACCTGGCTGCCACTAACAACGTGAACAGAGTCCAGGTCGGAACCTGAGAGAAAACGAACAGCTTGCGAACGACCTTGCTGATAGGCAAGACGCTTTGCGACAGGGGAGCTGTCTGAGGCCCACTCCATAAAGGAGTCATCATCGAATTTATTCCGTTTAGAGTACATCCATTTACCAGCGATGATCGTATTCAATAGTAGCCATAATAATGACCGTGGTTATGCCCATAACCACGCCCATAGTTATACCCGTAATCATATCCGTGACTATGTCTGTAACACAGATTATGGCCGTGACAACCGCAATCAGAGTCGTCATCGTCATCATCCTCTTCGTCTCGTTCTTCGTCCTTCCCCTTGTCCCGCCCTTTGTCCTTCTCCTTATCTTTCCCTTTGTCTTTCCCTTGGCCACTCTCATCAGGCTTCCAGTTTTGCGGCGCCATCGTATACAACGGGACCTTCGGTTCTACCGTCTGCCCAAACCCTGTGAAATGTTCCACCACATATTGTCCCCCATCCTTGTTCTTCGGATCGTACAACTGTACCCAATCGATAAATGCCTTGCCTATCTCCGCATTCAACAAGTTCTCAGTCTTGGCGACGAGGACACGTGCAGGGTCAAGCAGCAAATCCGTCTCGTCATCTTGCCCCTCCCTGTAAACCTCGAGGCGACAGCGAACCTCTTCGGTGGAGGACAGCCAGATCCCTCGGTCTGTGAGCGTGTATTCGCCGAGCATGGCTGCAGCTCTGAGAGCCTCGATTGGATATCGGGGGTATTGGTGGTACCACTTGGAGTAGACATATGCCCAAGGCACCTGAGCAGCATTGATCGACGGTCCTCACAGTCAGGATTGGAGTTACACCCACCTGACCAATCTTGATGAACAGTTCACTCTCCTTGATATTAGTTGCACTCTTGTCGTATCGTGAGAGGAAACGCGTCGGAGGTCCGTTCTTGGGAGGGTTCTGTATGTGCGTCGTTTGCGATCTCTGTGAGCTATATCAAACAGTTGACGGCGCTGATCTCTTACCACGAGATGCTCATTCCCCGTCCTTACGATGCGCCTGATCATGCCCAAGATGTCATCGTCTTTCTTGAGCTTGGCTGGGTTTTCCTTCGGTCCAACGAGATAGAAGTGATCCTAGATATTAATTAAGATCACCCTATTTTCTTAGCCCTCCGAGTGCAGAGAAGAACCTACACGGAATCCGTATAGCCACGCAGATAAAGCTCCGGTCTCATACAACTGACGTTCTGCTGCCTCATTATACGTGATAGCTGTGTCGATAACCTTGTTCTCTAAGAATGCAATGCTCTCCGTGGTATCACCTAGATACCATTCGACCTAATGATTACTAGGAATCAGTTATGTATCCTTCATCGGAAACCAAATGTAAGGTGCCACCCACCACGAAAGGTTCATGGTTTTTTCGTCGGACCATGTAATTGATGAATGAGTCCGCCCATGCGCCGATCAGTCCAGTTTGGCCAGCAGCGCCGTTCGAGATACGAAGGCCAACTTTGTTTTTGTCGGTGTTAGGGTAATCGCCGAAGTATACGGCCCTGGGTTTGATTCCTCCGGAGGTTTGCTTCCTGTCATGAGAATGGTTACGATCGGTACCGTCCCCAACTATCATGTACGGTTGTGATACGCACATAAAAGTACTCCGATTGTATGTTGAGAGGAAGAGAGAACGCGCGGCAAAGAACGTCTGGGGAACTTTGGTAACTTGTTCGTCGACGTTATATTGGCCTCATATCTGCCTGTTTCAACCAGATTGGTCATATGCTCAAGACTGCGGCGTGCGTGTCATGAAGGATGGTTCGGAACTGTAGTCCTCCGGAGAACTCTGCCAAAATATATCGACAGGCAATATGGAACAAAACATCTGATCATGGATGTTGACATGCCATATACAGATTTATCGGTCCAAGTCGTAAAAAGAACATCACCGTTATCATTCTGTGCGTCTGGACATTGAAAACTGACCGTGCCTGTACTTATTAGAGCTCCTCGGCATCCAACTCCTGCATCACTTGCGACGAGGATTGCAAAGTATGGGACATAGATAGGACTTAGGCTGGCTAAATCACGACACTTTTGTCGAGTCTAGAACGCTACAAGGTCATGATGTCGATCCCAGAAGAGTACTTGTTCTTCATATTTATAGACGCATCCTTTGGAGTATTGAGAAGGTGAGGGTTGTCGAAACTGGGGGAAACGTCGAAGCGGAGGTCAAAGGTGCCGGATATAACGTAATGCAAGGAGACCGCAGGATTGTTAGTGAATTCGGTGGCAGGGCGGTGTTTGAGCCATCGTGATCCAATCAGTCCTCTGAGAGGCAAAAGACCTTGAACCCAAGAAGATCTGTGTCGCGCATTCCGAGGTTGGAATGCACCTTGAGAGATTGGGGGTTCGGGGGATAAAGAGTGGAGGGAAGTAGAGTCGACCGTGTCATTGGTTTTCCACAAACCTATAACTATAAGAAGATATCTCCTGCAGATGCAGATGCACGATGCGGTGACATATGATATGTCGCATCAGAAGACATCGCATCGGAAAGGCTGGTTGGGCGGACCTGCCGCCATGAACTTGAGACAGCAGCCTGGAAGGATGAATGAACGACATCACCTGCCTGCGTGCCCCACATTATATACGCTCTATCCTGAGCACTACGATAATGTGGTCTCCAAATAATACCTTTGAATGACTTGTGCACACGGGATTCATGCTATAACCGAGATGACCGCACATGTCGGTCCATTTGAGCCCAAGTCGACCCACAGCAATCCAGACCCCTTTACCCAGCGCCTAAACCGGAGGGAGGGGGGTTGGGTTGGGGGCATTGGTGGACCGGTGGTCAGGCTAGCCTGGACCTGAACTTTGGCCAAAAGTTGGGGGAGCTTGTATAGCGATTTCTCACATCTGGTAGGCGGCTCCTAACAGCTTCCCTCCAGGTCACGAATACTCACATGGCATAGGAGATTCGTGGGAGCTCATCGAGATGATCTTAGATGGTGTGACTCTTGGGATCCCCACATCGTCCTGTGATTCTCATTCCAGTTGGGTTGTGCGGTTTATGTCTCCGGGATGTCTACCACCTGTTCCTTCTTTTCTAAGGGAGGGTTAAAAAAGACGTTGCTGTCCTTCTGGATCTCATCGGAATCAAAATTTCTCACACTGCGAACCCGGACGAAAGAGCCACATGGAGGGTGCTATGGATTTCAAATACATGATAATTGAATTGCAGATCCAGCACAATTCTTTCGAGCCCAAAATCCATAGTACCCTCACTGGGACTTTTTTATTTGGATTCGTCTCTTGTATGCGGCACACTACGGTATTCAAGTATCTGTGTTGGTCCTTTGCTTTGTTCTGCGGCCTGTATCAGTGTTTGACTCGGATTAACCATTAAGCCACGGTTTTGTAAAATCCAGCCATCTACACGCAGAACCCATGCCTTTCTCATTCTAACTCACGGACGACCTTCGAGTGACGTTACTCCGAACCAGACGCGGTGGCCCCCCATCCGACAACGCTTGGAAGTGATGACCCACGTCCGGGGTACAGCACACTGGACTGCTTACAGAAATGGTCGAGGATGCCGAGGAGGGTCAAATGGTTACTCATTCGCCTCCGTTATACTCGGGATAGGGTCGCTCAATGGCATTGATATACCTGAGTATATGAATATCTTCACACAGACGTCCACCAGGTCATATTCCTTACTACGAGTTTCCTCGGGATATCACTGTCATTCTGACGGTGATCTGTGGGATAAGGCCAGCTAGACCGGAGCACGGCAAGGCACCAGAACTCACAGACCACATCTGGGAAATCATGCGAGATTGCTAGAGTAGTATTCCAAGTAATCGAGATTCGGTCAACGGTGGAGCAAGCTATTGGGCGGCTCTGTGAAAATACATCGCCGCTGTCGTAGGTTCAACCCGCGGAGGTAGAACTTCGGAACCTGCTCGTCAGGGTCCATTGTTGGGCTCAGATATCACATCCTTGATGAACGTGGTAAATGATCCTGTGGAATCTTGCAATCTTCGCAGAGTCCTTTAGGAATCATTGCTAAATCTACACTGACCGAGTTTCATGTCTATATTCCGATACCTTCGGATCACGGAACTATTCTGCACGAACGATGCCTGAGTTCGTTACGGGACTTGACGAGTTGGTTGGGGGTGCGATAGAACGTGGGGTTGGATCAGACACGTCGTCAAGATACAATCTAAAGTGTACATCCCCGCACCTCTCAAATTCTGCAATTTTCACATCATTTCGTAGGGAACTGACATGGGTTACTGTTCAAAACTCAATGGAAATTCTAGCGCCGACCCCTCGGAAAGACCATGGTTCTTGCTTCATTCCTCGGGCTGTTCACTCTGAAAAGAAGCGAAGTCTCGCTGTATTCCCGTTCCACTACGCGTGACCCATGAGCAATATCAATCCAACAACTGGGAAGAACAACAGAAGGAGCAAGCTAGTTATTATTATGTAGTTATGCGGAATCAAATCACTGGCTGTTTGGGTCCCTCATGTGACCCTCGGCGAGGTTGTTCAGCTCATCTTCTTGGGTATCCAATCGGTACACGGAAATCCAGACAAGGATTCCGGTAATAAAAGCGATAACACCCATGACACCATAGTTCCACACGAGCAGAGGGTCCGAGGAAAGGGCTATTGAGCGATAATGTCAGTTGCTTCCAACACCCGAGGGTAAACTGCTACGTACAAACGAAGGCTTCGCCAAGGGCGGAAGCGAGGGCAGAAGTGAATAAGAAAACGGCCATGACCAAAGACTTCATATTTTTGGGTGCTTTGGTGAAGGCGTACTCCAGCCCAGTGATTGAGGCGAAGATTTCGCTGAACGCGATCAGGACATAACTATAGATGATGGACCAGTCAATATCAGGCATACTAGGAAGAATAAGACGGTGCTCACGATCCAGTCTGAATCCAGACATTGAGTGGCGAGACCTCATCACAGTCAGCAGCATGATAACCACACGGGTTGGTCTTGTAAATGTAATGCTGGACGACAGCTGCCCAGACCATAGCAGCGGCACCGGTGAAGAAACCAAGGGTAATCTTCTTGAGCGCGCTAAAGTTGATACCAGCACGGCGGAGGGCGGGGTAAATCTATTTTTTGCAGCAGGATGCAACTCAGGGAAATATTAGATGACAAAGGACGGAGAACTCACGAGCAGATCACAGATAGGGATGAAAATGATGAGAGCGAAGGGGTCCAGGTTAGACAAAACATCATTAGGGAGACCGTGTGTTGACATCGTAGCGGCTTGTGAAGTTAAGTTATTGTTCAGTTGATTGTAGGTCAGCCCTATGGTCGTTGGTGTCAATCGTGTTGGATGATCAAAACGGCGGGTCGGGAATGACTTACAATAAAGTGGGAACCAGCAGAACACACTGCAGGCTTTCAGTCCACGCCGGACTTCGTCGACCCAATTGTCGTCGAAAGTCATCCACGCGGGCTTTTCACCTTTTATGTTGCTGGGTTTCACGTTTTCCCAGAAGTCATCCGTTGTCATGTTCTTGTAGCACCTGTAGGGGTTCCAACTCCAGCGCCCTTTGGCAGCGCGAGCCCATAGACGTAGAGCAGTAGCAAGAACGGATCCGGTTGGTGGTGAGCGGAAATATCTTTTGCGACCTGCCAGGAGGATGATGGGGCAGAGAAGGAAAACAACAGTGGGAAGAGTATAAGCAAGGTAGAAACCAACAAACTGGCGGAAGAAGGTTAGAAGGAGTGATGTCAGATGAAGCTGACGATTTACCTTCTCGGAGTAGGTCATCGAAATCTGGCCCACGAGAGCACCAATGTTAATGAAGAGGTAAAAGTACTAATCAAGAACAAATTAGCATAACTTCTTGCGGAAGATGAAGGTACTAAACTTACCATGTAAACCCGAGACACAGTCATAGCAGGGTCAACAATCACTCGTTCGCCATCCTTGGTCGTAACGACAAACAATTTCTTGCGTTGATATTGCTCCGCAATCAAGGGTGAGATATTAGACTTGAACAAACCGGTACCTGTATTAGGAGAGCGCTCAGTATTCCTGATGAATTGTGTGCGATAGGTGTCGTACCGAAGCCCATAACAATCAATGCGACTACGAAAGCACCAATGGCGCTCTGATGTTCAATGACGCCAGGAACGGCGGCAACGATGAGGATGATATGTCCAACCAAAGCGATGGCGACTGCGACGCAGATTGTCTTGTAACGGCCCCAGTATGTGTCTGCGATGTATGCACCCAGGAGTGGTGTCACGTAGCACCTGGGAGCGAATGGTGGTCAGCATAAGCTAGACTCTGGTAGGCATGATCATATACCAGAATTGGTAGAACGTCGTGAGACCAGTTGAAGCGCGTTGACCCATTCCCAAGGCACCAGCTTGGCCATTCAACCCACCTGCCCCAGTGTGCGAGCCTTCAGGAAGCGGTTGTTGAATGAAATTCGTCTGTGGAACAATGAACTCAGATATAGTAGAAATAAGCAAACGACTGGAAACTCACGAAGACGACGGTGGAACCATAGAACTAGAGCGCATTAGATAAGATAACTTTTGCACTATTAGCCCTTATACTCACTGAGAAACGCTCTGCCAGTTCAACAACAGCGATCACTGAACAAAGTTAAGCAACCCGAACGAAGCCAGAAGTGACACCACTTACTGTAGGCGTTCCACGGAATCGTATCAGCCACACGCCGCAAGGTTCGCTTCTCTTCTTCAGTAGGAAATTCGAGCCCATCATGAATCCCGTCCAATTCCGGTTCAGCATCAGATACGCTCCTTGAGTCCAAGTCGCGTTTCTCCGCCTCAAGTTGCTTTTCCTCGCTTATTGCAGCAATTGCATTGTCATCGTGTTGTACTGCCGCCATAGTTCCTTTCAGTCCCAGAAGAGCACTATGTCTCAAGGCGAGGTATCGGTGGGAGGTAGGGAGAGGTCTCGGGTGAGGTGGCCTTGCGTGAGATCTGGGGGCGTCCAACTTTATATCAGTTGCCCATCTGTAGGCCCAAGTTCCTTGAAAGAAGCCAATTGCAAATCGGTTGCACTCAGAAGTTGGACAGTTGCATGTGCTTGCGAAGAGTTTGGCAGGCGACCGGTCTAAAAATAGATCAAGGAGTAGGGAGTGGGGGATTTGTTAGCGATAAGTGTCAAGTTCTGGGTATGGCGTTCGAAACCTGGGGACAAGTTCCCATGCCTATCTGAAAAAGGCCGTGTCGTGAATCCGGACTACTCGTTGTCAGGAAACCGACAGCCCAGTGCTGCTTTTGTGATGCAACGAAGAGGCAACTTCGTACATGCTCCTCGCCTCACAGGAAGGCCATAAGTACGTCTTATGGAACGAGAATAGTCTAGTCACTGGATGTGAACATGTGGATGTTCCACTCTCCCAGCGCGCGTGCCTGGGACTAATTTTAGGACGGCTGTGGTCAAGTAACTCATTTGAGTGTGCCCATCCACGAGGTACACTTTGGTGCATCACGATTCCCTTCTTAGTTCCTAACGTATTCTTTACTCCGAACCATCCCCCGTAAAGTTTGGGAATGGTCATATGTTGCCTTTCCGGGGTGAGTGGATACAACAATAGTGCGAGCTCCGAGAAAAGGAGAAATCGTCATATGGAGGAACAAGACTGAAGGTCTAGTTGGGGTTTTGATTGTCACCGCGAGAAGGAACGCATAAATATCAGCGCAAAGGCGTCATTGTCGGAAGGATAGCAAGTCTTGAAAAGGAAGATTCTGAGGTGGCACTGACCCATGATCCGGTTGTGGGAATATGTCACCATTCACGGCTCTCAATTGAAGATACGCAGTACACCCGAAGCAGGAAGATGGGAAATGGGCCGTTACATCGCTTGAAATAGTAGCATGCAACCATGGCCGAACACCGAGGGTTATCGGAAGTCGCCGTCCGTATGACTTGAAGGAACTGGAGAGGACTATATGAGACAGCTTCTGATGTTGTGGGAAATGTAAAAAGTGACGAAATATACCTCTCGACCATCAAACCTGATTATGGCAATGGCATACTCGATTCATATGCCTCCAAGCTCTTCCAAAGTTACCCGCAGACGTCCAAGAACAAGCAAGACACACCCGTAGCACAGTATTCGAGCTCAATTACCGGAAAATGGATGTAAAACCAAGCATAGCGAATACCCTGACCAACCAGAAGATCCAACCGAAAACTCAAAGGCCACTGGGAAAGAGAACCTTTTAGCCAGTATAGAGAGGCCCGAGAGGACAAGACATGGGAGTCGGTAAAGACAACTTATGATGGTCAAAGCTGCGAGGATAGGTGGCTGTATTCTTGATGGCTACCAGCACAGAAACGAAAGTCTTGAGAATGTGAGGAGCGAAACGCGACAATGTGGGATGACTAGCTGTTGGTGGTCATGGGACCTGTCGGATATCGCCGACCACCACAAAACCACCGGCCTTGCCGAATACGACCTGTTTATGGTGAATTTCCACCATTTCTATTCCGCTACCTCATGTCCCATACCACCCACAGACTTAGAGGTCCAGGCTATTTAAGAACGACAGCAAATAAGATACATCCCTCCCGCGATCTGTGACGTTCTCTATCACAATGTTCACCGATTCTAGCTGCCGCTTTCAACTACACAACACGACCTATCACTGCGTGACAGAATGACCAAGTTACACGATAGTTGTTTATCATCAGACCCTCTTTGATTGAGCTAACTATTATGAAGGCTAAAAATAACAACACCCGCCAGTTACCGGAGCTCTATAAGCGCAAGTTTCTCCCCAAAGTTACTGGAGCCAGCCATGATAAAATTAATTCGACACCCCACAATGTCCACCGCTCCGCAGTATAAAAACCTCCTAAATACTACTTACGAACCCTAGTTTTCATCCCCTTTTACCACCATGGCCGGTGCTCGCGTCGAGGACCCTGCCTTTGCCGCACTCAGCAAGGTCGAAGAACACGATGAAAAGCCTTCACCCAGCGTTGAAAGTGTCTTCCAAGAAGAAGCGGACGATATTCATTCCGGCCTTATATTCCCTACTGACGAGGAGCGAGCCACTTTACGTCGTGTCGCTGATACTCTTCCTTGGAACGCTTATCGTAAGCCTTCGCCGTCTCCCGCATTACCCTACTCATTCGGGACTTTTAGTCATCGCCTTTGTGGAACTCGCCGAAAGGTTCTCCGTGAGTTCAATTGCTTTATGCTCACTTGAAAGTTTAGATTGACGATACCCGCTAGTTCTATGGATCCCAGGTCGTCTTCGTACGTACAAATACGGGAAGGCAAGATCAATATCGTTTGCTAACCCACTATAGCAAAATTTCATGCAACAACCGCTTCCACCGGGTTCTCACACAGGTGCGGGAGGCGCGGACTGACAATCGGGTGCCCTTAATCTGGGCCAGCAAACGGCTACCGGTCTCAACACCTTCTACCAGTTTTGGTACACCTTATTTCAATAAATGCTCATGATGGTGTTTATTTATAAACCTCCAGGTGCTATGTTACTCCCCTTGTGGGGGCTTATATTGCAGATACCCGTTGGGGACGCTTCAACACTGTCTGCGTCGCGGTAGCTGTCGCCCTTGTCGGACACATCATCTTGATTATCTCGGCAGTCCCAGGAGTTATTGAAACGAGGGGTGCTCTCGGGGCCTTTGTTATTGGTATGATCATCACAGGCTTAGGTGTGCAGAACAACCCTCCTTTCTGCTCATGAGGTCTAATGCGAAACAAAGGAACGGGTCTTTTTAAGGCCAATATTTCTCCCTTAATCGCGGAGCAGTACAAACGAACCAAACAGTTTGTGATCACCACCAAAACCGGCGAGAGAGTCATCGTCGATCCGCCGATGACAGTCTCCCGGATGTACATGGTATGCTAGTCACCTCCAACGTCCCTGAAACTCACTAATTATCACAGTATTTCTATCTATTCATCAATATTGGAGCCGTCGTTGGTCAGGTCTGCATGACCGAGGCCGAGAAGGTACGTAGCCACCTTTTAAACACCACATAGCGATTTAGAATCCACAGTTCGTAGGCTTCTGGTTGGCTTATACCTTGCCAACAGTTGTCTTCCTCCTTTGCCCGATCGTCCTCTTTTATGGACGGCATCGCTACGTCAGAACACCGCCTACCGGATCTGTGTTTTCCACAGCACTGAAATTATGGAACTATGCCGCCCGAGGCCGGTGGGGCCTTAACCCCGTAAAAACATGGCGAAATCTTCGAGCGAATGATTTCTGGGAGAACGCGAAGCCCAGCCACATAAGCGAGAAGGATCGGCCAAAATGGATGACGTTCGATGATCAGTGGGTCGATGAAGTACGAAGAGGATTTAAAGCCTGTGCCGTGTTCTGTTGGTTCCCAATTTATTGTGAGTAATTTCCGAAGTTTATGTTATGCAACTTATCAGCCTGTCCTACCCTCTAGGGCTTACTTATAATCAAATCAACGCCAACTTGATTTCACAGGCAGCTACAATGTCAACGCATGGAGTACCCAATGATATTTTGTCCAACCTCGACCCTATCGCTCTAATTATCTTCATACCCATCTGTGATCTTATTGTGAGTGACCTTCGATTAGCCCAAACAACGGGGTCCTGAGCCCATGATGAGATCTATCCGGGGCTACGCAGGGTGGGAATTAATTTCTTCCCCCTGAAGAGGATTACCTTAGGCTTCGTAACAGGTGAGCTCAACGTATCTCCATGTCAAGCCGTATCTGATCAGCTCCAGGTGCCATGGCCATGGCGTGGGCTGCTGGTTGGTCCCCCAATTCTCCGCATATGCTCTGAACGTTACTTAACTGCCTCCAGTATTACAGCACTATATTTACAAGGCAAGTACATCTCCATTACCACTATTTAGGTGTTGACAATCCCATTCCTTTAGACGAACCCTTGTCACTACTCGGCTGCAACATGTCAAGATGCCGAAGGCAACGCCCTTGTCTCTCCTTTGAACGTTTGGATACAATCAGGATCGTGAGTGTTACAAACCCTCCGCTATTCAACGTTCGCACCCAACGCCTTCACTCCAGATACGTCTTGATTGCGTTCAGTGAAATATTTGCTTCGATTACAGGTCTGGAGTATGCGTTCACCAAAGCCCCGAAGAACATGCGATCTTTGGTTATGGCCGTTTTCTTGTTCATGTCTGCAATCGCATCTGCATTAGGCGAAGCCTTCGTTTGTGAGTTTGGCTCTTCTGGTTGGCGTCGATACAAAGAGGCTCACGACCGATATTTAGCTTTATCCAGTGACCCATTGTTGGTTTGGAACTATGGCGTCATGGGAGTTCTCGCTATTGTCGCGGGTATTTTCTTCTGGATCACCGTGAGGAAGCTGGACAAGGAGGAAGATAAGCTTAACAACTTAAGCGGAGGGCATCTCGGTGAGGAGGCGAAAGCATGATATCTTTTTATGGATTCTCCTCGGATCATTTATGATGTAGCCTTTTTTTTAATGATGTAGCCTTCGATGTTAAAGGATGTGCGTTAAACCTATTTTTTGAACGTGGATGTCCCATTCGGTTGACTTTGTGTCCTCTATTCCGGGCCACCTTTGGTAGGGTATTTACGAGTATCTGGACCTCTTCCGATGGCTGTACACGACCGTTATTCAACGACTAAATATGAACGAAGACATCAACAAATTCCTACGACTTCCGACGCAGTCCATTCCATGTATCAAGAGCACACAAACAACTTGCGGTGAACAAAAAAGGCGACTCACAGTCCACGCCACCTGTGTACCCAGAGTATCCGGTTATAGGCTGCGTAGTTTATCTCCAAGGGGGAACTTGAAGTTCCGAAACGGTCGACGCTATCATACGACTGACTACTGTAGTCAGTCTATCATACGGCGTATGTATGAACGACATTGTGTCACAGGAGATACACAACGTGCAGAACCCGGGTCATGAATCAGAACTGCCATGTGGTCAGTGGGGGTGTTTAGATTCGAAGATGACTGTGTTACCCATTTATTTTTGGACGAGATTCTCAAATGCTACCGAAGTCACGAACAGTTATCGACTCTAATCTCATCGATATCCAGAGATACAACTCACGTCATGGGGGGGCGGACCTAAATGATAACAAAGTTTTGAAGGAAGATACCAAGTGTAATTGCACACACACACAATTAACCTTAGTATTCAACCATTTCCGATATCCGGGAAGCTGAATTTCCCGGAGCCAAAGTGGCGTGAAGAACCGAAGCAACGAATCGATTCCTAGCAAATTCCAGTAGGATAAGTGTGAACGAACAACCAGGAACAGGTATCTAAAAGCAAGGGTTGAACTATTATCCTGCTGCGGTCAAGGACTCGAAGAGTGCGAATGTAACAGGTGATCCTCGAGCTGCTTGAAATTCTTGAGTGTCCGTGGGTACTTCCGACCCAGTACCGAATCCCTGAGCCACCTTCGCGCAGTCTCATTGGACAAGACGTCGATAGGGACCCAAATATTGTCTGCGATTCTGCGCCATTCGATGGTAGGTTCCGAATCTATGTTCTTCTGTGAGAAAGGAACCCAGGGACTTAGAAAGATGTGAGATGCTTACGTGGAAGAGTGATGACCATGAGGGATGGGCAAGCTGCTCCCCAGTCCATCACGATTGATAATTCCCGATCTAGATCGCAGCGAACCTCCGTTGGACACCATTGCACCTCACACGCAATTTTCAGGTGTTGGAGCCTCCGAAACCGGGTTAGATAGTGAGCGATATCTTCCTGAAAAGCCTGGGTATTATCAATAACGAGATCCTAGGATCGACTCGAACAGGATACCTACCTGGGACAGCGGCGTGTCTGTCACTAAGACATTGATGATTTGCAACACATAGATATCCGATAAATATGAGGAGATGTGTCCAACAAGGTCCACATTCCACCCTCTTCGACGACAAGTTAGAACATTCAACGTGTATGACGATGCGTGGGCAAGGGACCTTATCGGACCCTGGCATTCCCGAGCGGCATCCCAGATGAGATAAGCGGATCGTAGTGGTAAGGGGTAAGCGGGCGTTAACAATGTCATGTAAGCACTATTGCCAACGAAGCGATGGAGGTTATGAAGCGCCGGCTTTCGGGGAGTCCGATGACGTTCGAGGCGTGCGGAGGTGATTTCACCTGAGCCGAAGTTCTCGTAGTGAGATACCTCAAGGTATACGAGCTTCGGATGCCGTTGGATAAAGTCAAGGAGCGGAGTGGTGAGGGGAAGGTAGGTCTCGAAGTGTCGAAGTGAGGGGAGCCGAAGAGGGGTCACAGTGACGGAGAAGAGGGTATGGTTGAAGTGCGGATCGGGAACGAGGAGTTGAAAATCTTGTAGATTGGAAAGATTGAGAAGAGCATTCTTCAGGTTGTAGTAGAAGGAAGCCAGATAGACAGTATTAGGTGGTTCCATCGGCCTAGGATGATTCAAGAAACATCATTTGACGTAGCGCCACACTTGGATACCGGAAATACTCACATGTACGATATCGAGAGACGTTTAACACAAGCGGCAGCCATTAAATTTGAACGTAAGGTAGCGCATAATTGCATCAAGGAAGAAGAGGTACCCAGAGAAACACTGGTGTATAATGAACGTGTAGTCAAGGAACGAAGAAGGTGAGAAGTTCTGCAAAGCGAAAGTTGCGCCGGCTTTGGGGAAAGCCGAATGATTTCATCGAGAATCTCCAGGGGGAGGATTAAATGTACCATGGTTTATGAAACGGCATGGATCAACATGAAGAGTCAGAGATGTTCGCGACGCGGATAATAACCTGGAAAGTCGGAGTTGATAGTCAGGTGCCTTCAGTTTTCCCCCAACACTTCACTGTTGGTGGTTGGAGGTGAAGCCAGGCAGTTGTGGGTATCCAGCTTGATTTGAAATATTGAAACCAACTGATTGCGCCCGCAACCGCAAACCCAGTTGACAATAGAAGGTAGGTCTTGGCCGGAGTGAGTGGGAAGAGTGAGTGGGTATCCCCTTGGAGGGCTGGAGAACCCCAGAGAAGGCCATCATACAAAGTCACATTACAAAGTCACAACAGCGCGTCTTGACCTTTTCCAGAGAACGTTTTGGCATCAGGCAGGGTTAGTAAACTGCCCAACCTTCCTATTTGCCTCCATTCCTTGTCGACTTTTCCAAAGAAGGGGTTTGCCATATGGGATCCAGCCAATCATCGTGATGAGTTCATTAATCATTACGAGATGGGCGACATCAGAAATCAATGTCCGAGCGAAATGAATCTCATGAGCGGAAGAAGACAAGAGCCAACGCCCACCCTGGAGACATGTCGTTATTTGTTCCATTCAACATGTATTACCTTTAAGTATAAATAAGCAGGACCAAATAAACAATCAATCATCGACTCGGCGACCATCCTGGGCCCAGGGCGAGCCTCAAGGTTCAAATTCCTCAGAGTTCAAGCATTAGGTAGTCTGTACACACCACTCCCGAGATCCCGCTGTGGTAGGCGTATCTGTGCCTGTGTCCAAACCGAGTACGCGCAGGCACCCCCAAAACGCGGGAAGGGCACGCTGGGATATCTGACTAATCCCAACATATTTGCCAGAACCGTGTCCATTGTGGAAGCCCAAGCTTTATGTTTAACGACTCTCCTCTTAGCCAGGTGATTCTTGCTGTCTTGATTGGTGCCATCGCACTTTCCGTTGTTTCTCTCACCATGCCTTCACTTTCTCTCGTCCGAAAAGCGAACGCGGCATTTCAGCCCAAGTACACACCCGTCGCCGTCTTTGTGGGTGGGACATCTGGGATCGGGCGCGGAATGGTTGAGGTGTTTGGACGGTATACTCAAGGGAAATCTGACATAGCCATTATTGGACGCAATCGGAATGCTGCGGAGAGTATCTTCTCCCAACTTCCTCAGCCCGTCGACCAGACGTATAAACGCGACTTCATTCAGTGCGACGTTACCCGAATGAAGAACGTTCAGGCCGCAACGGCAGACATCCTTGCACGCTATCCCAAGATCAACTTCCTGGTCTTGTCCACTGGTATCATGACTATGAAAGGTCGGGATGAGACGGAAGAGGGTTTGGACACCAAACTGGCTGTGCATTACTATTCGCGCTGGAAGTTTATCAAGGATTTACTCCCCTCCTTGAATAAAGCGAGCGCGGATGGAGAAGATGCGAAAGTGTTTTCCGTTCTCGCCCCAGGCAAGGGTGGAGAGATCGATTTGGATGACCTTGGTCTCAAAAAGACTTTCTCCGTTACCAATGCCGCTCTCCAAGCCCCTACATACAACGACTTGATGTTGGAGGTGCGTCGCAGGTCTCATTTCTCCAGTCACAGCTAACACAAGTTGTTAGGCTTTTTGCGACTCAAATCCCAATATAACTTTCATCCACGGGTATCCTGGTGTTGTTCGTACATCCCTCTTGGAGAAATCCGATAATAAACTCCTCAACTTGCTGCATCCGGTCGTGAATACAATTCTGCGCCCCGTCACTGTGTCGCCCGAGGAGTGCGGAGAATACATGTGGCATGCTGTATTCAACAGTACAAAGGGTGTATTCAGGACAGGTTCCAAGGGCGAGGATTTAGGGAAGCGGCGTTATTTTGGTAGCGAAGACGCGAAGAAGAAATTGTGGGAACACACGATTGAGGCAACGCGAGTGTGATTGTACAATGAGGCGCTGTAGGGTATTCGTTTTGATGTATGGATGTTTGATTAGTATTAATTAATCGGCTAGCACACGTCTGCTGATCCGGGGACAGATGTCAGCCGAACGCGTCGCCTTCACGGCCCATGTGTACGCGTCACTGGTCAGGCGCCGGTTTCCTCGTACAAGCTCCGCAAACGAACTTGTATATTAGTGCCTCTCGATACTTAACCATAGCTGCCTCAAGCTACTATGCAAAGAATCTCACCAACTCTCAAATACGTGGCTATAGGTATGGTTATAGGCGCTACCTACAGGCTCATATCTCCTCCACCATCTATCCGATATTCCCCTAACTATCCTCCCGTGGCTGTCTTTGTTGGCGGTACTGCGGGCATTGGACGTGGGATGGTAGATGCTTTGGCCCGTTACACAAACGGGAATGCAAGCATCGTCATCGTTGGACGGAACCGTGCTGCAGCAGAGGAGATCCTCTCTCACCTACCGAAACCCACGAACTCTCAGGTCAAGCATGAGTTTATTCAATGCGATGTTACCCGAATGAAGAATGTTCACGCCGCGACCCAAGAAATTCTCTCCCGTCACCCGAAAATCAATCTCCTTGTGCTCACGGCGGGGTTCATGTCGACGAAGGGAAGAGACGAAACGGAGGAGGGTCTAGATAAGAAACTCGCTGCGCATTATTATTCACGGTGGAAATTTATTGACGGGTTGTTGCCTGCACTCAGGAGGGCGAGCGATGAAAAGGAGGACGGCAAGGTTATCTCGGTATTTAGTACTGGGATGGGAAATGGGGAAATTGATATGGAGGACCTCGGATTAAAGAAGACTTATTCGCTCACCCGAGCCGCGTCGCATGCTGCGACATATAATGATTTGATGGTTGACGGAAGTTCTCCTAGCTCTTTGTCCATGGTGTCTTGAAGCTCACTTGTCGAATAGGAATTTGTTTCGCGCAAACCAGAGCTCACTTTCACCCACACGTTTCCCGGCGCAGTGCGCACCAATATCCTTTCCTCCTCAGACTCGAAGGTTCTTCAGATTGCAGGTCCTATTCTCAGCGTATTACTTTACCCTTTTACGGCCTCGCCTAGTCAATGTGCGAGGAACATGTGGGCGGGCGTCTTTAGCCACGGGAGGGGCGGTTATCAGCTATCGTCATCAGGCGAGGATTTGAAGGCCAAGGCGTTTCACGGTACTCAGGAGCAGCGACAGAAGTCGTGGGAGCATACGATCGAGGCCACAACTTTGATAGACTCATGAATTAGCTAGGCTACCGTGTGGTTCTGAAGATACTACCGCATAAGGTGGTGCTATATTTTTTTTTTCACATTCAAAGATTTGTTACCGCCATCCCCTTTCCTCTGCCCTTCCTCATTCCTCATGTATTCCTTCCCAGTGCATCAATAGCTTAACCGTAATTCGCATCCACGAACTACATGTACATCGGCTTTTAGTACTATACGTAATATTAAATTCAAAAGATATTCGGTTCCCAGTAGTGGCGTTTGGAGCAAACTATGAGCGCATATAAAAACAAGCCATGAAACAACGCCATACCTGCCACCTTCAGTTCCCCACTCAACCATGAAGAGTATCCTCAAGGTCTACACGTTGTTGACAGTGCTCTTGGTACCAGGCGTTGTGTACGCCCAAGCTCCTTCCTCCACTGGTTCTTTGGCGCCGAGAGAAGTCTATCATGGAAGTTATAATGATACGACGAAGGTTGGGCTGCGCATTGCGAATGGTGGCGCTGGCCAGTCTGGGTTGATTGGGGCATGGGCGAACTCGTTCATCAATTATATGGTTGAACGTAAAGGTCATGAACCTTTTACTGTACGTCTCCTCTGCCTCTGTTCGCGTTGGTCAAGGCTGATAGAACGTGTCCAGGTTGAGTGGTACTTAGGTGATACTACGGAAAGTATTGGATTTCTTCAGCAGAAGTTGGTGGACGTCGCCGTTACATATAACGAGGCTGCGGAAAGCCAGGTTAACGATGCTGGCCTCCTGTCGGCGTGGCTTTATGGGTTCCGCGTAAGTCGGAACATCTTTGGCGTTGCTCTGGTACTCATTCGGGCTCGAATAGGACCACTTCTATTTCGTTGGTCCGCCCAGCAACCCTGCTAAGCTCAGTACAAATGATACCATTCTAGCAATGGCACGTAAGATCGTGCAAACCGGAAATGAGCACGCCGCGGTATGTCGTCCTTTTTAGGTGTTTGTCATGTCATATATTGACGGTAAGGTTTGGCGCGAGCAGGTCCCCCCTACCAGTGGCCTTGCCACACGCTTCCTTTCGAGGTATGACAAAAGTGCCACGAACATCAAGGAGAGTGAGATCTTTGTTAAAATCGGCCAGGTTCGTCGGGGTTCAAGCGTTTATAGTTGAACGTTGAAGGATGAACTGATCCCATTTCTAGGTCCCCTGGGCGTACGCATACTCGAAGTGGTACCACCAATACCCCCGTTTCCCAATCCAAGCCCTCGAGGCAGCTTCTCTCCTGGGCGAGTACACCTTGACAGATCGTGGAACCTGGCTGTCGAGTACAGAAGAAGTCAAATCGCGCCTGACAGTTTACAAGGCGGGAACTGACGACGAAAAGGACTTGTTGTTAAATCCTGCACATGTGTTAGTTGCAAAGGAGGAGAGTTTGTTGGATGCCGACATCGGGAAGGCTTTCACGGAGTGGGTGGGGTTGTATGACCCGCAGAATGGTGATGGAGGCCAGTATGTGGTGGAAAAGTTCACGGGTAATGCTCAGACTAAGGAGCCGAAGGAGCCGTTGTATACTCGAGCTCCAGAGGATTGGAGACCGTCCCCGTCAGAGGCTTAGCTCCTGTATATGTCGATACCCTGATAGCCTTTTAGCACCAACAGCTACTTAGCTACTTAATGCCATGTTGTGATTCGTGATGTTGCCCTTGCCCCCGAGGGAAGGAGACGAGCTGTGATCTGGGGCTGACGCTCCCCTTAATCACGATGTAAAAGGGGTATTGATATTCTGTGGATGAAAATAAGAAGACCTTAGGTTGTGATTAGCGGTGCTGGCGTGACTGGGGCATCAGGAATCAGAGTTCCTTGGTTCCTTGATTGACGCGTTGGCGATCACGGGATCGCGATTAATGGCCTCACGTGAAAATCGCGTACAGATCCATACCCGTGAGACGCTTGCATTTCATCGGCAATGACCACCACATTCTCCAGCGCTCAAATGCGCGACCGCGACAAACTGCTCGAGGAAAAGCACAAGAAGGAACTAGAAGCTGTCGAACGGAAACTCGAAAAATTGAGGCGAGCTCTCAGCAACGCCGACAAGGAGATATTTGACCTCAAAAACCGAGGTAACCGGCTCGCTCAATCTCTTGGGTTCTCCGATATTGGCGAGGCACAACGAGCGATAGATGTATCTGACCATGAAGTCACGTTTCATCAAGCTTTTGGACGCGTCCAGGTATTAGAGGATGAGGTCAGGGTGGAACGAAACGAGAAAGAGCTGTTCCAGGCACGGTGTCAGGAATTGGAGGAGCAACTTGCTGGTTATCGGGAGCGCAAGTCAGTCACTTGTCGGTCTTTCTGTTCTTTGAAGGCTATGCTTAAAATGTCTTAGTACAGCATTAGAAAAAGCTGAGAAGCGTTTACAACTGGAGTTACGGGATATGACGGCTCAATTTGAGTCTATGAAAGATATCAAGGAAAGGGCTGCTCAGTATTACAAACGAGATCGCCGGAAGTTCTGGAAGCTTTATAACTGGCTATGCTTGGAGCCTATAGAGAAGAAGGGGAAGCAGGAACAAGAATTCAATGCTGACCGACTGCAAAACCGGACTGCGCAACGGAGGAGGGAAATATTGCGTGAGTTTGGGCCTGCGTTAACAGACCTTTTGGGACTCGATGTTCCAGCTCTAGAACAGGCTATGAAAGATACAGACGGTAACTTGGGGTCTGGCTACTCCACTGTAATGAAACTGATGTATCTGTGCAGAAGCGACAGGTACCCTGGTAGTAAATCATACGGACTTCGATCCCTTCGTCGCCCCGAATGACCAGAAGATGAGGGAACCCTCGCCAGCGACTATCGATGTTTCTTCACGTTCAGGCTCCTCATCTGACCGACAGCCCTTGTCCGACCTCGCGATCGCGAATATTGTCAAACAGGAACCCGCTGATACGCCAAGGCCATCGAAGGTCTACAAAGCCCCCTTCACTTCAAACTCTTCAGATACAGAAGATGACTCCCAAGGTACGTACCTTCAAGCGTCGTACTTTCAAGCGTCGTACCAGAATCTCCTTACGGTCATTTCGTAGCACCAACTCAGGTTTTCAAAGTCCCTTTGCCCCCCCCAATTCATGCAGCCCCGCGTCTAGCCAACTCATCAGATACTGAAGATGACTCGCAAGGTATTTATCTCATGTAGCCATAATACTTTTGTTCCGACGCAGTCGCCAGCTCCGAATCCAATGACATCTTCCCCCGATCTTCCTCCAACAACGTCGCCACTTTCTGCCATGAAACCCACCCCGAAAAGATTCATGCCGCCTATCCTACCTTCACGACCAGCCGTTGATCATACCAGGCGCCGCAGTGATATCGGAACTTCGGGCTTACGATTCTATATCAAACCCGAACCCGAGGACGACTTGGAGACCCTACAGGACGAACGGCCCGCCAAGCGGCCCCGGGTTAGTTTGGATTCTTCTGTTAAGACCCCACGAACCACGAAATCCAGCGTTTCTCCCGGACGCCGCATTTCCTCAACGGGTCAAATTACGAAGGACAAGAAGCGTTATGAGGATGAAAATACACCGATAGGGAAGTCGACTCCAGCATTCCGCGTATCTGCCCAAACGAGACTGGAGGATTATGCGGTTTACAAAGGCCGTGGTCGGTATGGGAAGGAGAAAGAAACGTACGCCCAATCTATGTCAATTTAGCTTGGAATTAATTGGATAAATTCTACAGGACAACGAAAACCATCAACTCCCTATTTACCATCGATGCAGAGCGTAATGGAGGTGTTAGTCACCAATATGAAGAGGTTGTACGAGATAGAGAAGGCCGTATGCGCATGGACGCGGGTGACTGTGAAGATTGTCGTGATGTACGTCGTCAGCTCAATGTGTTACAGACAGCGCCTGTTGAGCCTTTTTACAGTGGTATGCTGCCATAGGACCAATGCCACCTCGCGGCGGAGGACCACTCTGGCGTTCACCATCGACCACTCCAGTCCGACCATGTAAACGACACGCTGCTGGGGCTGCCTCCTCATCTCACGACCACGACCGCGAAATCTCACCGTCACCCTCTGATCGAAAGCAGGCAGATATGGAAGCACATAAGAAGCAGATATCACGGCACCGACTTAACTGGGCTCGGGCGCAAACGCCACCGGGGTATTGGAACATAGGGTTTCCGGATACACAGGAAGCGAGGGAGATCAATGAACGGGCGGAAGAGATGCATCAACGGAAGTTGCGGCAGGTGGAGAGGGAGGCTGAGCAAGGCAGGTGGATCAGGCGGTAGTAGGATTAGAGTCTCCTGCTTGTCTTTCGGACTTGGACTAAGTAATGACTCTTAACTTTATCATATGGATATACCCCTAGATGCGTTTACATCATATATCCACATACTTGCTTGCACTAATAGTACCTATGGCATACGTTTATCTCCCTAAGCCTCTCGCAACGCTGGCATTTCAACCCCCACAAATGGGTGTATAGAACAAACATAAAGGAAGTGAGTTTTGGTCAATGACGTGGAGGCTGAACTCAGTTCAGATCGTGTCTGGGCGTAACTGACTCTGACCTTGCAACGATCAAGGCAGCCTCCTCTGAACAAACCTATATGAACTGCGTCTCATCCTGTTGTCCTTTCCCATCCTCACCCTCGGGATACCATCACTCTTTTAATCTACCACACCTACGTTGTTGATGATGCCCAAATCCTACCTCTCTATCCAGCTTGCCAAATCCAAGGATACTCTCCAACCCGACAACTCCACCTCTGTCACTAACCGTGTTACCGCTTTCGCTCGTCCTAGTTGGACCCTCAAAACGCCTATTCGCCGTTATTTCTCCAAACTCGAGGTCCTGAAATCCGCAGCGAGTGGGACCGAGAACAAGGGCACTTGTGAGGACCCAGGTCCCGATTCTGGGCAAGCATTGGATTCAAATATGGATACGCCTCCTCTCTCCCCTGACATTGCTTCCTCCCCTATCACCGACCTCGACACCGCAGAGTGTAATCAACCCGCTAAGCGTAGCCGCTCTCTTCTAGAACAACATACTCCGCTCGTTGCTCATGTGACGCTGCGGAACCCAGACGCTAGCATCGATACGGTCGTCGTCAGTACCCTAGTCAGTTTGCCCAATTTGTGCAATGAAGATCTTGTTGAGGTCGCGAAAGAGACGAACGGACGTCTGCCTGAGGCTCTCAGGATCGACTTGAGCGAACCTTGTGATCCTGCCGAAGTCAGGAAGGAAGTGGAGAGGTTGGTTGGGATTGTGAAGAAGGCGAGTGAGGTGCCGGTTCCAGGGGCTCCGCTGAAGAAGGCGAAGGGTAGGGGAGGCTGGGACTTTGGCACGGTCTTGGATGGAAATGTCATGGACGAGTTGGACTTGAGAGACATGAGTCCCCCGACTATCCCCTTGACTGTCATCAGTGCGACTGGGGGTAGGAGGCGACTTGCGAGGGCTAATATTGGGATGACTGTTAGTCCGACAAAGTTGGCGATGTTGCGAGACGAGGACGAGGAGGAAGATGTCGAGAAGGTGGGGGCTGGCAAGGCACAGGTCGACGATACCAAGAATGACCTGGACGAGAACATTTTTCGACAAGTCCAGAAACGCAAGACCTTTAAATCGTCCAAGAACGTCGCACCCACCATGGGTCGCAACAAGTTCCCGGCGATGCTCAAGGAGCTTGACAACGAAATCAACTACGCCTCTCCTACCCCATATCGTACCCTCAGGGATCGCTCTGGACACAAGGTGGTTTTCGACCCTATGATTGTCGGTCGTTTCGCCAAACCTGACGAGGTCCCCGTTAGGACTACTGTTGTTGACCGAATCTTGGTTCACACTCCGCTCGTTATCGTTCCTCGACATTCGCGCACCATCATGGTCCCTTGCAAACTTCCACGCCGCGAAAGAGCAAGTTTGCCTCTCCTACCGACCTTCATTTCCGGAAAGTCAGGCCATCCGCCGTCTCAAAGCCAAAGGATGGTGCGTTCGAGTGCTCCATTGGAATTAACAAGATACCCAGGTACCGCCGATCAAAGCAAGGAGCCAGACCAGCTATAGTCAGGGCGAGCGACTCCACCGCCTTTAGGAGCAAGGCCAGGAAGGATACAAATACCACAACAGGACTTCGTGATTGTCAAGTCTGGGTCGGGTTTATAGCATGTCATATATATGTTTGTTACCTTACTACATCTGTGTTAATCTCTTTTATGTACGCGATGCGTGAACGAGTGGGTGTAAGCGATAGAAAAAGAAAGGACCTGACCGGGAATTTGAACCCGGAACCTCCTCAATTCCACTGGATCCTTCGCATCGGCTGACCATCCAAAGTATATGGGACAGGGAAGGAAAATATAAGAGTTCGTGAAGGAATTGTGATGTTGGGAAAGAGAGAGCACCTGCTTACTCCTGCGATGTCATTCATTATCACAGTGCCGCAGAAATAATATGTAGAAAACGGCCAATGAGAGCAAGTATTGGAGAGCTTGAAGATTAGAGGTTGTGAGAAACGAGTCGAGGATGGATTGTCGAATGAAAAAGAGCCGCGGTTACACGCTAGGTATCATTGCCAAGAAATCAACTCATTCAAACTCCCAACTTGACCAACGCCTCAGCCAGAGTCCCTCAAAAGAACCCCCCCCCCCCAGAACACGCTGTAAGGAAGGCCATCTGTTTAACAAAGGCAGTGCGAGATGTAAGCTCGAACATCACACAGGCAGTGGAAATGAAGGGGCCAGGGTGCAGAGATGGTGTGGTGACAAATATAGCCGCGAAGGGCGGCGGTGCAGATACGGATGAAACTAGGCCAGGTGGAGAACAGGTGAGCTGTTACTACAGGGTGACCCCTAGATGCATTTATATCATATACCCACATACTTGTTCGCACTAATAGTACCTATGGCTCACATTTATTTCCCTAAATCTTTCGCAACGTTGGCATTTCAACTCCCGCAAGCAGATGTATAGGAGAACGAACTGAGTTTTGGCAGATAACGTGGATGCTGAATCCAGTTTGGATCGCGTCTAGAGGATCTGGCTGTCCTCTATCGAAGATGGGCGCTGCTGTCTTGAGAATTACAAGGAGGGGCAAGACGACCGAGGGATTTTTTGTGCAACCCCGCACATCAATTGGTGGTCGCGTTATGAAGTGGGGTTCGGATTGGGATCTTGATCCTTCTTCTGCTTCTTCTGGCACACAGCGTCTTGTTTGTCAACAAGTTTGTTGTGCGTAAACTGATTGTTCTCGTTTAGACTCTCGTCAACACTTCACCTATACGTAGATACTACCCAGCAGAGTAGCGCGGTCGCTGTCTTAGTTGTGATATACACTTTCCCTGTCCTTGTAGCTGTTTTGTTTGTTGGGTTATGGAAATATAGTCTATAGCAAGCAGGTCATGTAGCACGGACATAGATGTATACAATGACGGATTAAGCAATACAGGGGCATACTTTGGATTCGTGGCAACCGACATAACGGATTCGGGCTCAAAGTTTCGATCTTCACTCCAACAATCTCATCTCTTTGACAAGCGGAAGTTTGGCGACGCGTGAGGTCGTTGCCGCCCCATTCAAAGGTGTGGTTTGGTATTGTTTCAACGAATACGAGATCTTGGGCTTCTCCGGATGGCGGTACTTCGTTGCCGGCCCGGGGAACCGGATCTTGGTGCCGTTTTTACATCCCAAGAGAACGTTGATCTTGGGGACCTTTTACCCTTGGCCGTGCCGTCGAGCAGTCGACGACTGTTTCATGGAGCCAGTGTGGACGCCTTCCAGAGAGAATTTAAGTTGTCGAACAATCTCCGAGGGTGTTGCGGTGGTGGGATCGAGTATGCGAAGCTCCCGGTCGTCCGGTGATACAACTGGGCATGCCTCCCCCTCGAGGTGAAGCAGAATCCATTAACGTCACCGTTATCGTCAGACATTCCTCGTGCATCACCAAACATATTGCCTAGATTTCCACTAAGAACCACGCTGCCGAACGTTCACCTGGAGAAGGTGTCAGTATTAGTGACAAAAGCGTGGTTGAACAACGCACTCGATCTTCTGCGGGTCTGTAGGACGGGCAAGTTTTGTAGCTCTTGCACCTTGCCTGTCGAGACGGTTCCTGCAAAGTCGGCGGGTTGTCTAGCTCTACAAAGGCGTTCGAAGCAACTTGTTTGGTCAAGAATTCGGTGATTTGGTCCTGGGATCCTGGATTGAGCTGCGTAATGTCCTTGAGCGCTGATACAATCTCCACCATAAAGGGTTGAACGTACTGGTCGTCCTTTTCGTACAACTGTGTCTGTAGGTTATCCTCATTGAGGATAGACAGCGCGTGGTTGTGCAAGAAGTTCGTTTGGAGAGGGCCGACGTCCGGGTTCGGCATGGGTGTTGGAGCAGGCAAGTCCGTTGCCACAGAAAGAGTGCAATGCGTATCTGTTGATCCACCAGCCTTGACGAGCTCGGTACAGTGATCTCGCTGCTTCGATGTGGATGAAATAGCGCGGTAAGTTCTTGCTCTTTGTCGTCCCCGTCTAGTCCGGCAACCGCAAACACGCCGCCTGGTGTATCGAGCCGATATCCGTAATGCCGTCACGCGTGTCCTCGTCCTTGAGCAGGAGCACTAAGGTCGAAGCGCCATTACCAGCGCGGGGACCTGGGAGTAGTTTTCGGGGATAGGCTCCTGACTTTCGACCTGCAATTGGAGCTTGATAGTGGGGAAGCGTGCGGGGGTTGAGAAGGTGGTTAGAATGTGAGGGTGTCGCTGGAGCCACTGATGGTGCTGGTGAGAAAGATCCCTCTGGGTGGAGGTGCCTCTCGTCCCTTGGTTTCTATTCGTCGTTGTCTGGCTGTTCTGGGGTGGCTTCCACTGGATCCTTCACATCTGCTGAAGATAAAAGGTGTATAGAATAGGGAAGAAAAAGTAACTGATGAACGATTTCCGATATTAGGGGAGAGAACACACCTGCTTAGTTACGCAGGCGATGTTATTCATTATCACGGCATTGCAGAGATAATACGTAGAAAAATGCTCAACAAGAGCTTTCTGGTGATTCTGTAGTCTGGGCAGCAGGAAACGAAAACTTGAAGATTAGACGTTCCGAGAAACGAGAGGAGGATTTTTGGACGAAAAGAACGTTACCTGGTTACACGCCATCATTGCAAGAAGCCAACCCACCAAAACTCCCACCAGAACTCCCAGCCTGACTAACACCCCAGCCGAGGTCCCTCAAAGACCCCCAGAATATGCTGCATCGGGATGATGGCTACCCGTTCAAACAGGGGCAGTGCGGAACGCGGGCTTGAACGTCACGCAGGCGGTGGGGATGAAGACGCCGGGGTGGTGAGATGATGTGGTGACAAATATAGCTCCGAAGGACGGCGGTGCAGGTGTGGATGAGGCTTGGGCCAGGTGGGATGTTCGAATGTGCACTGCGATGTATGGGTGTGATGGCATGGAGAAGCATTGGGATGTGCCAAAGTACGAGAGACCAAGAGTGAACAGGAAGAATAGTGGCGCAGGCTGTCAGGACAGGTGACTTACTACACAAGAGGGTGATACTTAGGCGCCAAGTTGTCACTGCCTTTTCAACCCCCGCTATTGACGTGGGAGTCTTCATGCCATGCGCTACTCTGATGCCTCGAGGCCAACTCATCCCACAGCTCTCCTGCTTTTGCTCTTAACCCCCATCAATCGCACTTTCGCCCAAGGCTTATCGATTCGCAATGTCCTCTTTTCTGAAACGTTTCAAAAAGCAAAAGCCTAAGACTACTTCTGCGCTCAACATCCCAAGAGGCGAAACAGCTTCCCCCACTCCGACGACCCCGCCAGTCCTCTCAAGGACCGAGACCTCCCAGACTCCCCCAATGGCTCACACCCCTCCCATTCCTGGACCTTCTTACGATCTCCCACCGCTCCAAAGCTCATCTCCCCCCACACCTGCGACCCCCCAGGTTCTCTCAAGAGTCCAGACACCGACACCTCCATCCGATAGCGAATATCAAAATCTCACCCCAATACCACGGCAAAACCCGCAATCACCGCTCCAGAAAGTGAAGGAAGTGGGCAAAAATATTCTTGATGGATTAGTGGTCGTAGCAGGCGGCCTCAAAGATTGTTCGGATCTCTGCCCACCGCTGAAAACTGCCGCCGGCGTGTTCCTGACAATTCATAAAATCTTCGATGTGCGTAAGCCATGTCTATCGTGTTCGCCTATTGATTTCCGATTTGCAGGGCGTATCTACGAATGAGGACGAGCTAAAGGAACTCGAGACAAGATCGAAAGCTATCCTATCACTGGTGCAAAGGTACAAGGAAAAGGAAGCGCTCGACGCACTTGAAGACAGAATTCGAGGTTTCTCCACGTGCGTGTCGGCCTTGGCTCCCGGATTAGTATCTGACTTTGGGTATCTCGTAGAGCTATCGAGGGTTTGGTTGAAAGCGTCAAGGACTTGCAAAATCGACCACTGCGGAGCCGCATCGCCGCGGTTTCGAACGATCCCAGGACAATACAAAAGTTGTTGAGGAACCTCAACGCTGTTTGCGATCTCTTCCAGGTAGGTGTCCAAGCTGCGGATCGTGGTCGTGTATCCATTGTGCTCATCGCGCTCCGCAGATTGACATACAGTTTGATACAAATGTAACCGTACAGAACATGTTACAGGTAAGCGATCCTGTGTCTGAGGATGTACGTCCCAGGCTCATATATTCCATCGACAGGTGTTGCATTCCCGTAAGCTGCTTGCCTTAGTTAGAATGATGATATGCGAAGCTTACATCACCACAGGAGTGATAGACAGACTTCGTCCTGAGAACGTTTCGTATAAAACTCGGCGCTCCGTCTATGGCGATCCCACAGGATGCATGCCGGGCACGCGTGTCAATGTCCTTGAAAGATTGGAGGCCTGGGCTCCTGATGAACAGAGTGCCAAGGTGTATTGGCTCGTCGGGATGGCGGGCATCGGGAAGTCGACGATTGCGCAGTCACTGTGCGAGCTCCTCGACCAACGGCAGATGCTCGGGGCGAGTTTCTTTTGCTCTCGAACGTCAGATAAAACCAATAATCCACGGCTCATCGTCCCGGGTGCAGCGTATCAACTTTCCAAGGGTTCACCTACTATGAATGCGGGGGTTGTGAAGGCGCTCGAGGCAGACCCAGACTTGGTCGAGTCGAATGACTTGAAGGAGCAGTTCAGAAAGCTTATCTGCGAACCGCTGCAGGCTGCTGTTGGCTCCGGTGTCAAGGCTTACAAAGTCATTGTGATCGATGCTCTTGACGAGTGTTCAGACCCTCACTTCGTCCGCCGCCTCATCCAGCTCATCCTCAATTCCGCGTCGAGTCTCCCCCTCAAGTTCTTCCTCGTCAGCAGACCTGACCCTTCCATATTTGCCGCCTTCAATTCCTCAAGTGGCTCTCACGATACTCTCGTGCTTCACGACATCGAGCAGGACATAGTGGAGAGCGACATCCGGTTGTATTTGAAAAAATCGCTGGCGGAGATCAAGAAAACCTGGAATCCTGACACGGACGACGGGTGGCCTCCCGACAGTGAATTGTCTCGAATCGTCAAGGACTCTGGGAAACTTTTCGTCTATTCATCTACAGCTGTGCGGTATATTCTAGATGGCGAGTTCAACTACAAACAACGGCTCACTGCCCTGGCCGAGCGCTCATGGAGCGAGCAACAAACTTCAGCCATCGACGGGCTCTACGGACATATTCTTACCCGAGCCTGTAATGGCCGGGAGAAGAAGGAATTGTCGCGCACGAAAATCCTCCTCTCGTTTGTTGTATTCCTCCGACACCCGTTACCAATCGACGCTCTTTCCGCGCTGTCTGGGATACCAGATCCTGCCAGACATCTGTCGCGACTCAACTCCGTCATTCATATCCCCACCACAGAAAACGCCCCGGTCTCCCCTTTCCATGCATCCTTCCCAGACTTCCTTATAGATCCTGAACGTTGTTCATCCAACCATTCCTCCCCCTTCGCTCCTCTCATTCCCTCCAACGCCCATGCAGAGATTGCACTCAAATGCCTGGAGCTGATGAACAAGTCGCTCAGGTATAACATCTGTGATATGCCTGAGGAGTTGACCTTCTCGCGTATGGACAGAAGGAATCAACCTGAGAATGCCAGCAGGATCCCCGAGGCGCTCCGATACGCATGTGTTTACTGGGCCTCGCATTTGAGTGAGGTCAGGGACTGGAGCCAGCCAGCTCTTATTGGTGCTCTGCGCAAGTTCCTGAATACGCACCTCTTGCACTGGATGGAGTGTCTGAGCGTGATCGGCCAACTCGGAACTGGAGTTGATTCGCTTTTCAGTGCAAGTAGTGCTCTCTCGGTAAGTGTTGACTAGGAGGATGGCAGTTTCATGTGCTGACGCCATTGCAGGGCGCGCAAACTACAGATGTTGAAGGTCTACGACCCCTTGTTGACGACGCTCGTCGGTTCCTGCAGCTGGGTTTCGAGTGCATCGAACAGAATTGCTTCGAGGTTTACCAGTCGGCGTTCACGTGGATTCCCAAGAAGTCATTGATGCGTCAAGTCTACAGTGGGCAAGCGAAGCAGACGGCAAGGGTGACACTAGGTCTACCTGACACTTGGGGATTGATTGAGCTCTGCATTGGAGGGAGTTCACCGGTCTATTCTGCTGCTTATTCGCCCGACGGCATGCGGGTTGCCTCCGGGTCTTCTGATGGGACAGTCAGGATTTGGAACGTGACGACGGGTGGGTTGGAAGCCAAGCTGGAGGGCCACACGGATTGGGTGACATCTGTCGCTTTTTCGCCCGACGGCACGCGGGTTGCCTCTGGATCGGATGATCAGACAGTCAGGATTTGGAATGTGACGACGGGTGTGTTGGAATCCAAGCTGGAGGGCCACATGAATTCCGTGACATCTGTCGCTTTTTCGCCCGACGGCACGTGGGTTGCCTCCGGATCTTCTGATCGGACAGTCAGGATTTGGAATGCGACGACGGGTGGGTTGGAAGCCAAGCTG